>JAODUO010003291.1:0-14850 GCA_025642075.2 Ridgeia piscesae
CAATTCTACGACATGAACATTTTACTACATCTCTGTGTGTTTGTCTATACAGCATGTACAAAGTTGTATGGCCAGTGATCTGAGGTTAGTGTACTGCCAAAGGCATTGTGGTCTCTGAATGCTTGGTCAGACAAGTGACTGTTTCAAGGGCATTGCAATGCTAAATTGGTTGAAATGGTATTCTTATCAGATAATTACTATTTCATTTTTTACCTCTTAATATTTAAAGAAATGTTTGACTGAACGAGTGCTACTTGTGTGAGGTACATAAAATGAGAGTGAGGGGGAGAGAGAGGGGAGAGAGAGAGAGATATGAAGAGAGCAAGAGTGATTGATGTAGATGAGTTATTGGTCTGTGTGATTCCCATTGTACACTTTCTTACTAAGTGTGCTGTGTTAATTAAGTTTATATGAAGAAACATATTATAGTACTTCTTAACCTCTGAGAAACATCGAACATTCTCTATAAATCACAACGAATTGAGTAATTGGTTATTGGTGGAACGTTGGCGTCATCAGATAATCTTCCAGATCACTAAAAATGCGTGAATCTATCAGACATTGCTTTCTGTTTCACTGTCAAATTGGTCATTTTCCGTTATGCAGGGTTTCGTCTTGCATTGGCAGTACACAAACAGTAGAAGGCCAAATGTCCATTATTAAACATCAAATTATGTGTGATTTATTGATTTATTTACAAGTGGTACTCATGAGATGGTGTACAGGAAACTGTTGTTATATTTGTAATGATTGTGTTTGTTGTGCAATTTCTTCAGACCATAGCATGCACATGACATACAGGGATTATTGTATATTTGTGACATCCAAAAATCACTGCATAAATTATCGTGCAGACAACATTATATCTGTGGCATATCTTGGATGTTGGAATGGTGGATAAAAAACGTGCGAGCATGTAAAGTTTGCCATGAACATGCATTATTAAAAAAACAAAGGGAAGCCATGGCCCTCACAAACACGCCCCAACATTGTATACACTTGACCTACAGAGACCATCACATACACTTGACATACACAAGATATAGTCAACACAATTTGCATGTAGTAATTATTGCATACATTTTATACACATCCCCTCCATGATCATTGCGTACATTTGACATACAGACCTGAAGCGTCACCATCTAGGAGTGTCATGCCATCATGTCCTTTGAATACAGTGTTTCTGTTCTCGTGTGGACCATCTTGTTTTCATGCCAGTGTTGGCTTTCTTCAGAAATTATTGTTCAAATAGCTAATCCATTGACCTCCAGCATTTGATCAGAAAGAACCGAATACCTTAATTATGTTTAGTAACTTCTTTTGTAAAACATACTTGTGACAAAAACTTACAACAATTATTGACAGTCACAAATGGCTTAGTTCTGATTTAATGTAATGAGATAATAGCCTATGTACAGTGTACCAGGCTAAGTCTGGCTACGTGTGAAATGAGTAACACTTTCCTCAGTTGAAAACTGGTTTGCTTCATCGAGACTGCCAAGGTTGGTGCATTGTATTATACCTGTTTAAGAAGACATTGTCACATTGTCTGCTTGGAACACTCGTTGGTGACACTGTCGTTTGACGGCTATGATATGAATAGCTTAACTTTTTGTCATAATCATGACCATGCCATTGCAACTTCTGACTTACAATTTATTTGACAAACATTCCAGATGTTTATGTAATTATATTTATTGTATAAAGCCTTCTTTAAAGCATGCCGTGTTCTGCGTGTTGAAGCCGAGAGGTTTTGTGGCGTCAGACCACCACACCGGTGGTGTTCCCCGCCTCAACTGTGTAAGTATGTAAAATTAAATACAGTTTCTGATTTATCTAATATATTGTCGTCGTCCCGTGAAATATCTTGGCAGTTGGATTTCAAGAATGCAATTTTTCTTTATCAGATTCTAAACAATATACAGTTATCCCTTCGTTACGATTCAAGTTAATTGCTTGGATTTCAACCATGAATTGCCTATGCAGTGTCACAAAGCGTTTGCAGTGGAAATATGTATTGAGTCTGCCTGTAGATGGGGATATAGTGATGGTTTTATGTGAACAATACCAATGCCATACCATAATCAGACTAGCAAAACTCCTTTTTAGCTTGATATTGAAAGTAGAGAACTTAGATTTTGCATCAGTTTAAGTCGTCGGATGACTCCAAAAATAATGCTATACAGATACAAATTATGAATTATTCCTTGTATTTTCTGAGTTCCGATAGATTTATAATATTTTGACAACAACTGCACGGCCATGCTGCATCGTATTCAGTGTAAACAGTCTATGCCAATAATGGATGGCTGAACCACATTCTACTGTATCACCATAGAACACAAAAACAATTTTTCACTGAATCCAGGTGTAGTCAATCAACCGATTAATTTTATTTTAACGCGACATGAACAGTTCGTGACTTTTTATTTTCATTGCAAAATAGTGTTATACGGTATAAATTATACCTATCATAGCGTGCTGACCGGCCAAAGATGTTTTCATGTCCCATTTTGGTTTTTGATATACACGTAGTAAGGGACGCTTACTCACAGTATACATCGACCACGAGGCGTTTTCGCAACCGTTGTAGGCCTGGCGTGTCGTTTATTTGTTGTCATTCGTAATGGAGGCGGGTAATACGAAGTTTCGTCCGGTACGCAAGATGCTATCGTCTGCGGCATAGAAAGCCAAAAAGGACCGTGAAAATGTAAGACAACCACACGTGTTGTTTTAGAAGATCAGAAAGCACGATGGGTTTGCCTGAAGGTGGCACTGAAAGTGAAACCAGACCATAAATTGGCGGAGGTTCTGTTTGACACGTCAATTTATCAACTTCCTTTAGAATAGTTAGTCCAGTGCCTATGCTACGCTATTATTATTATATGAGGCTTGACATAACCCGTAGTCGTGTTTTTAGTTAGTGCACATTACGTTGTAAAAATAATACATTAAATTACTTGTAGAGGTAACGTTTGATAAAATGTTTGTTAATGACTATACGGTAAACGAAAAAAAACGGTTAAAAATGTTGACTTTTTGTTGCAATATAAATAACTAATTTTGTTCCCATTACATACATGTCAACTATATTATATATACAAATAGAAAAAGATAATGTATGATCTTTACAACCAGTCATTTAATCACGCTTGTAAGTTTGTAATTAAGAAGACAAACTGTTTATATATAATATATATATATATATATATATATATATATATAATATAAAATATATATAATATATAAAATATATATAAAAAAGTTTAATAACATAATGATATATTTGTTATTTTGCAAAGAACTAAAATAGTTCACAATTACTGACAGTACCAGTAGTATACTATATACTTAACAAATATGTACATTCACATGTATGTCACATGTATTTGAATGAACTGGCTTTCTTAGCTCAGTAATGGCAGAACAAGCCAACAATCAGTTGTGGTTGTTCTTGCACACAGTTGGTGCATCAACACTTGTGTTAGTTGATCACTGCTGATGTACCTAGTTATATCATTAAATACCCTTCTGCCCTCAGCACAAGCCACTGATGGTAGTTCACTACTACCCCAGGGTGGAGATGGTATATACTAGTTGCCTATGCTACCCCAAGGGTGGTGATCATCTACACCACCCCTAGAGTGATGGTCAACTATGCCACTCAGAGGGTGGTAGTCAACTACTATGTCACCCCTGCGCAATAGCTAACTATGCTACCCTTGGAATGGTAGTTGACACCCCTCCCCCAACCCTAGCAGGTGTCCAATGCAGTGTATGGAATAGTGTAATTACTTGAGCAAAATACAGTTTATAACAGTAACCTTTTCAAAACAGTAACCATGGAAACCTGCAAAGGACGACAATGAAATCCCAATATTGATACTTTTCCAGCCTTTCACTTGAGCCAGCGGCAGTGCACATTCTAATCACAGTGTACCAGGTACTTCTACACCAGACGTTTTTAAACTTGTAAAACCCCAAAAATTGGATTGAACCCCCAAATTTTTTAACTTCATTTTAATAAAAACAGGGAGAGGGTTTAAACAATCCAGTTTAAAATGTAACGGGGGGAAGAGGGTTTAAAAAGCCAAAAACACCCGGGGAAGAAAATAATAAAAACCGGGTTAAACCAAAAAATTTAAAAATGGTTAAATTTCAAAATCTATACAACCCCGGATTAGATGAGCTAAATCAATATACAACACTGGATTAGATGATCCAAATCAATATACAACACTGGATTAGATGATCCAAATCAATATACAACACTGGATTAGATGAGCTAAATCAATATACAACACTGGATTAGATGATCCAAATCAATATACAACACTGGATTAGATGATCCAAATCAATATACAACACTGGATTAGATGAGCTAAATCAATATACAACACTGGACTAGGTGAGCTAAATCAATATACATGTACAACACTGGATTAGATGATCCAAATCAATATACAACACTGGATTAGATGAGCTAAATCAATATACAACACTGGACTAGGTGAGCTAAATCAATATACAACACTGGATTAGATGATTCAAATCAATATACAACACTGGATTAGATGAGCTAAATCAATATACAACACTGGACTAGATGAGCTAAATCAATATACAACACTGGATTAGATGATCCAAATCAATATACAACACTGGATTAGATGATCCAAATCAATATACAACACTGGATTAGATGAGCTAAATCAATATACAACACAGGACTAGATGAGCTAAATCAATATACAACACAGGAATTAGATGATCCAAATCAATATACAACACTGAATTAGATGATCCAAATCAATATACAACACTGGATTAGATGAGCTAAATCAATATACAACACTGGATTAGATTAGCCAAATCAATATACAACACTGGACTAGATGAGCTAAATCAATATACAACACTGGACTAGATGAGCTAAATCAATATACAACACTGGATTAGATTATCCAAATCGATATACAACACTGGACTAGGTGAGCTAAATCAATATACAACACTGGATTAGATGATCCAAATCAATATACAACACTGGATTAGATGAGCTAAATCAATATACAACACTGGATTAGATGAGCTAAATCAATATACAACACTGGACTAGATGAGCTAAATCAATATACAACACTGGATTAGATGATCCAAATCGATATACAACACTGGACTAGGTGAGCTAAATCAATATACAACACTGGATTAGATGATCCAAATCAATATACAACACTGGATTAGATGAGCTAAATCAATATACAACACTGGACTAGATGAGCTAAATCAATATACAACACTGGATTAGATTATCCAAATCAATATACAACACTGGATTAGATGAGCTAAATCAATATACAACACTGGACTATTATTTACTTAGGGTTGTACATCAATGTGTGTTTCCCAACTGTAATTATGATCATTGACATAAAACTACAATATAAGGTGTTGAAGGGAATACATATGTTAATATGTGAAGGTTAAATGAAATTAGTGTTTTGAGTCAGCCATCAAGACTCCAGTAAAATATCAATTATACATTTTCAGTTCACGCCGTTTGTAACATTGCTGAGTGTTATCTCTGTCATATAAATCAAGTTATGTTTAAGATATTTACTACAAAAGAAGATATTTTATGAAAACAATCTCTCACCGATGTCACATTTCACAATATTTTATCTTTTTATTTACATATTTTCTTATGAATATATATAATATATATATATATATATATAATACCATTCGTTTTTCATAGATGTGGCAGTTTCAATAAATCCATGAAGCTCTAAAATCAAGGAATGCACTCTAGTGTGATAAATCACACAGTCCCCACATTAAGGGTGACATTTGACCTATAATAAAGGTGACATTTGACCTAGAATAAAGGTGGTACTCAAAAGGATGCACTCGACCACGGTGACACATCACCCGTAATAAATGCTACCTATGATGTAGGTAACATTTGGCCTATTATTGAGACATTACTCTGCCTGTAAGGATGGAACTACCTGTTTCATTCTACACATAATAAGGGTAACATTGTCCAATATAAGGGTAGCATGCTAGCAGGAAGGGTGACATTCTTCTGACATGATGACAGTACATGTAAGATAAGACTGACACACCACAATCATGATGACACTTCAACTGTAATAAGGGTGACACTATTATCATGGTGACACATCAGGTCAAGATGTCCTGTTTAGTATGTCACATTCCTACCTTATTTCTTGAAAAGGAAAGTGGTCATACATAATGCTCAACGGTTTGTTTTGATGCTAATAGTAATGCATAACCATATCCAGTGCAGTTCACAGGGCATTACAAAAAATATAAAACATTATAATACAAAAAGATAATAGCTCTGAGGTACGACTCTCAGTTTATTGAACAAAACAGATGTGTTATAGAACCAGTGAGCATGCCCCTAGCATGCTAAGTGTGTAGAATGCTAGACACTAGCAGTACCACCGCACATCAGACAGAGTCATTCATTGTTTACCGTAGTTGTAGGTTTTAGCCTGCATCGTGTAGTTAGCCTAGGTCTGTAGATTGCTTCAGGTATCTCGTAGAGCATATATTTAGTTACTTACTCAGCAACTAATAAAGTTATATGATACATGTGATAGTGTTTCATGAAATTACTTTTCTGTCATATCGATGCTGTGTAAAGTAACAATTTGTTTTAAAATGTTGATGGTCAAATTCGTGTGTATGTTCAGAGGACAAAGTGCACTGCTGCTACGTCCTTTGTTAAGTGGTTAACATTTGGATTAAAGCTAGCTGCAGTTATGAGGTACTAGTAGACTGTCATATGGCCGAGTTGTTTCCAACATACAACTGTGGGCAGTTATCAGCAGTGGTGAGATTATACATAGGTTACATATCGAGATAACCACAAGCGATTCTTCTCTGGTGTATTTGCAGCTGAAAAAACGTCCATTTTGGCTGGCAACTGACATCAGCGCCCTCCAGCAGCAGCACCAGCAACTACAGCAGGAGACGCCGAAACTAGGTTCGAAGCCTCAGCTTCAGACAACGCAGACTGTCACTAACAAATTTAACACTCCCAGCAGCGTTTTTTTTTTTTTTTTTTTTTTAAAAAAAAAAAAAAAAAAAAAAAAAAAAAAAAAAAAAACCACAGCCGCCTTCCGCGCCTGGTTTTCCCCCAGAAAACAAAAATTTGCAGCAGCAGCAGAAACAGCAGCAGCACAAAACAACAACACCAGCGGCACCGGTCTCCGGGGCCTTTGCCGGGCAGGGGTTGGGTAACCCGCCGGCCCCCCGGTTTCACTTTAGTCCCGGGGGTTCCGCTTTAACCAGTCAATCGGGGCACCAGCCCGGCCTGGTTTGGTTCCCCCGCGCAGCAAAAACGGGACCGGGCGCACCAACGCAGGGGGGACCCCCAAAACCAACCCCAAAGGGCCCCGCCCCGGTTTGGGGGGTTGGGGCCCCCCTCACTTTATCGTTGCTTCCCCTCATTAATCCCCCGGCGGAAGGTTCTCTGCGTTCAGCAACTTTTCTGTGAAAATTCAACGAGAAACCCGAACCAAAAGGGCAGCTGGTTTAAAAAATCATTTTAAGGTTTCTTGACCCCTTAATGGCACGGGTTTTAACTTTTCCAACGGGTTTTTTAAAAAAAATTAAGTGGTTGAATCCCAAAGGTGAAAATCATTTCTTCATTTGAGCCCTGGTATATTTAGAGTTATTAATTTCCCAGGTCGCAAAAGGGGAAGGGCGGTGTTTGTTGTTTTGTGTTGTTTTGGTGTGTTGTTTGGGTAGAAGAAGGAGATGGTGTGTGTGTGTTTTTTTGTTTTATATTTATATATATTATATATATATATATATATATATAAAAAAGAACTTTGACCTGTCCTTACAGGTCACGCCGATGACATGCCCCCACCACCACGAGGTCGCAGTCGCACCCGGCGGCGCCCACCGCTCCAGTCGCAGCAGAAGGTGATGTCTCCGCTGCAGAGCCGCAACAACAGCCGTGAGCCGCTGTACCGCACGACGTCGCTGGAGACACGATCTCGCACCCCGTCTCCCCACGGTGTCACCTCCCCGACCCAGTCCCAACTCGAGTACTACGGCTCCGTCAACCTAACGGACCGGTCCCGTAGTCCGAGCCCGGACACCGCTCGCAAGACGAAGGCGGCGAATAAGACTCGTGGCACACGCAAGTTGCCGGCGATCCCGCAGAAGCCGCACACGCTCAACCTTCCCAAGAAGCACCTGGAGAGCGGCGCGATGCCGCAGATGTTGCCGTCGCCGACGATGACGAAAAGTGCAAGCAGTATAAATTTCCTACAGCTCAATGCGTCGCCGACACACAGACCTCACATGCCGACACCGTCTAGGGGCAGGAGGGAACGTTCCATGTCGCCGCGACGACGTCACGCGTACAGTCCGACGGACGCGCGTGATCTGGCAGACGGCATGTACGCGGCGCGGGACCGGTCTGGGCGCAGTGACCGGCTCTACTCCAGCCAGATGCTCAACAATAACAGTAGTTATGCTGACCACCGATACACTCCGCCACATCGCGGGGCACCAGACAATCGCTCCAGTGGCCTCTTTTAGTTTGCATTCAAATCTAACAATCCAAGATATGTTGCTTTTTAAACACCGCTAGCGATGCTTCATGCAAGAAAACCTGGGTATGAAAAAAACGAAATTGTTAAAATAATTAAAGCCTTTTGTGCAGAAGCACTTGTTTAGATATGTTAAGGATTTCAAAGATAAGTCTAAGTGTGCATGCTTTTGGGCCTATCCCCGGATCAGTTGTATATGGGCCAGACACCACATTGCAGCCCCTAAAGCAATGTCACGTGCACACATCACCAGTGTCATTTCTACCTGGGACACGTGGGGGTCTTGTCTTATGTCTTCTATGCAATTCTACGACATGAACATTTTACTACATCTCTGTGTGTTTGTCTATACAGCATGTACAAAGTTGTATGGCCAGTGATCTGAGGTTAGTGTACTGCCAAAGGCATTGTGGTCTCTGAATGCTTGGTCAGACAAGTGACTGTTTCAAGGGCATTGCAATGCTAAATTGGTTGAAATGGTATTCTTATCAGATAATTACTATTTCATTTTTTTACCTCTTAATATTTAAAGAAATGTTTGACTGAACAAGTGCTACTTGTGTGAGGTACATAAAATGAGAGTGAGGGGGAGAGAGAGAGGAGAGAGAGAGAGAGATATGAAGAGAGCAAGAGTGATTGATGTAGATGAGTTATTGGTCTGTGTGATTCCCATTGTACACTTTCTTACTAAGTGTGCTGTGTTAATTAAGTTTATATGAAGAAACATATTATAGTACTTCTTAACCTCTGAGAAACATCGAACATTCTCTATAAATCACAACGAATTGAGTAATTGGTTATTGGTGGAACGTTGGCGTCATCAGATAATCTTCCAGATCACTAAAAATGCGTGAATCTATCAGACATTGCTTTCTGTTTCACTGTCAAATTGGTCATTTTCCGTTATGCAGGGTTTCGTCTTGCATTGGCAGTACACAAACAGTAGAAGGCCAAATGTTCATTATTAAACATCAAATTATGTGTGATTTATTGATTTATTTACAAGTGGTACTCATGAGATGGTGTACAGGAAACTGTTGTTATATTTGTAATGATTGTGTTTGTTGTGCAATTTCTTCAGACCATAGCATGCACATGACATACAGGGATTATTGTATATTTGTGACATCCAAAAATCACTGCATAAATTATCGTGCAGACAACATTATATCTGTGGCATATCTTGGATGTTGGAATGGTGGATAAAAAACGTGCGAGCATGTAAAGTTTGCCATGAACATGCATTATTAAAAAAACAAAGGGAAGCCATGGCCCTCACAAACACGCCCCAACATTGTATACACTTGACCTACAGAGACCATCACATACACTTGACATACACAAGATATAGTCAACACAATTTGCATGTAGTAATTATTGCATACATTTTATACACATCCCCTCCATGATCATTGCGTACATTTGACATACAGACCTGAAGCGTCACCATCTAGGAGTGTCATGCCATCATGTCCTTTGAATACAGTGTTTCTGTTCTCGTGTGGACCATCTTGTTTTCATGCCAGTGTTGGCTTTCTTCAGAAATTATTGTTCAAATAGCTAATCCATTGACCTCCAGCATTTGATCAGAAAGAACCGAATACCTTAATTATGTTTAGTAACTTCTTTTGTAAAACATACTTGTGACAAAAACTTACAACAATTATTGACAGTCACAAATGGCTTAGTTCTGATTTAATGTAATGAGATAATAGCCTATGTACAGTGTACCAGGCTAAGTCTGGCTACGTGTGAAATGAGTAACACTTTCCTCAGTTGAAAACTGGTTTGCTTCATCGAGACTGCCAAGGTTGGTGCATTGTATTATACCTGTTTAAGAAGACATTGTCACATTGTCTGCTTGGAACACTCGTTGGTGACACTGTCGTTTGACGGCTATGATATGAATAGCTTAACTTTTTGTCATAATCATGACCATGCCATTGCAACTTCTGACTTACAATTTATTTGACAAACATTCCAGATGTTTATGTAATTATATTTATTGTATAAAGCCTTCTTTAAAGCATGCCGTGTTCTGCGTGTTGAAGCCGAGAGGTTTTGTGGCGTCAGACCACCACACCGGTGGTGTTCCCCGCCTCAACTGTGTAAGTATGTAAAATTAAATACAGTTTCTGATTTATCTAATATATTGTCGTCGTCCCGTGAAATATCTTGGCAGTTGGATTTCAAGAATGCAATTTTTTTTTATCAGATTCTAAACAATATACAGTTATCCCTTCGTTACGATTCAAGTTAATTGCTTGGATTTCAACCATGAATTGCCTATGCAGTGTCACAAAGCGTTTGCAGTGGAAATATGTATTGAGTCTGCCTGTAGATGGGGATATAGTGATGGTTTTATGTGAACAATACCAATGCCATACCATAATCAGACTAGCAAAACTCCTTTTTAGCTTGATATTGAAAGTAGAGAACTTAGATTTTGCATCAGTTTAAGTCGTCGGATGACTCCAAAAATAATGCTATACAGATACAAATTATGAATTATTCCTTGTATTTTCTGAGTTCCGATAGATTTATAATATTTTGACAACAACTGCACGGCCATGCTGCATCGTATTCAGTGTAAACAGTCTATGCCAATAATGGATGGCTGAACCACATTCTACTGTATCACCATAGAACACAAAAACAATTTTTCACTGAATCCAGGTGTAGTCAATCAACCGATTAATTTTATTTTAACGCGACATGAACAGTTCGTGACTTTTATTTTCATTGCAAAATAGTGTTATACGGTATAAATTATACCTATCATAGCGTGCTGACCGGCCAAAGATGTTTTCATGTCCCATTTTGGTTTTTGATATACACGTAGTAAGGGACGCTTACTCACAGTATACATCGACCACGAGGCGTTTTCGCAACCGTTGTAGGCCTGGCGTGTCGTTTATTTGTTGTCATTCGTAATGGAGGCGGGTAATACGAAGTTTCGTCCGGTACGTAAGGTGCTATCGTCTGCGGCATAGAAAGCCAAAAAGGACCGTGAAAATGTAAGACAACCACATGTGTTGTTTTAGAAGATCAGAAAGCACGATGGGTTTGCCTGAAGGTGGCACTGAAAGTGAAACCAGACCATAAATTGGCGGAGGTTCTGTTTGACACGTCAATTTATCAACTTCCTTTAGAATAGTTAGTCCAGTGCCTATGCTACGCTATTATTATTATATGAGGCTTGACATAACCCGTAGTCGTGTTTTTAGTTAGTGCACATTACGTTGTAAAAATAATACATTAAATTACTTGTAGAGGTAACGTTTGATAAAATGTTTGTTAATGACTATACGGTAAACGAAAAAAAACGGTTAAAAATGTTGACTTTTTGTTGCAATATAAATAACTAATTTTGTTCCCATTACATACATGTCAACTATATTATAAATACAAATAAAAATATGTATGATCTTTACAACCAGTCATTTAATCACGCTTGTAAGTTTGTAATTAAGAAGACAAACTGTTTATATATATATATATATATATATATATATATATATAAATATATATATATATAATATATATATAAAATATAGTTTAATAACATAATGATATATTTGTTATTTTGCAAAGAACTAAAATAGTTTACTAACAGTACCAGTAGTATACTATATACTTAATAAATATGTACATTCACATGTATGTCACATGTATTTGAATGAACTGGCTTTCTTAGCTCAGTAATGGCAGAACAAGCCAACAATCAGTTGTGGTTGTTCTTGCACACAGTTGGTGCATCAACACTTGTGTTAGTTGATCACTGCTGATGTACCTAGTTATATCATTAAATACCCTTCTGCCCTCAGCACAAGCCACTGATGGTAGTTCACTACTACCCCAGGGTGGAGATGGTATATACTAGTTGCCTATGCTACCCCAAGGGTGGTGATCATCTACACCACCCCTAGAGTGATGGTCAACTATGCCACTCAGAGGGTGGTAGTCAACTACTATGTCACCCCTGCGCAATAGCTAACTATGCTACCCTTGGAATGGTAGTTGACACCCCTCCCCCAACCCTAGCAGGTGTCCAATGCAGTGTATGGAATAGTGTAATTACTTGAGCAAAATACAGTTTATAACAGTAACCTTTTCAAAACAGTAACCATGGAAACCTGCAAAGGACGACAATGAAATCCCAATATTGATACTTTTCCAGCCTTTCACTTGAGCCAGCGGCAGTGCACATTCTAATCACAGTGTACCAGGTACTTCTACACCAGACGTTTACTTGTAACATCAGCCACAATAGGATGAAGCCCAAATTGTTACTTCAGTAATGACAGTGAGATGGTTTGATACAATGCAGTTTGCAATAGATAGACGGAGGGAGATGTTACCAGCCACACATCCTGTAGTATATACACTGTAACAGCAATGTATGGTTTATTTCAAATAGTCGTATACAACACCGGACTAGAGGAGCTAAATCAATATACAACACTGGATTAGATGATCCAAATCAATATACAACACTGGATTAGATGATCCAAATCAATATACAACACTGGATTAGATGAGCTAAATCAATATACAACACTGGATTAGATGATCCAAATCAATATACAACACTGGATTAGATGATCCAAATCAATATACAACACTGGATTAGATGAGCTAAATCAATATACAACACTGGATTAGATGATCCAAATCAATATACAACACTGGATTAGATGATCCAAATCAATATACAACACTGGATTAGATGAGCTAAATCAATATACAACACTGGACTAGGTGAGCTAAATCAATATTACAACACTGGATTAGATGATCCAAATCAATATACAACACTGGATTAGATGAGCTAAATCAATATACAACACTGGACTAGGTGAGCTAAATCAATATACAACACTGGATTAGATGATTCAAATCAATATACAACACTGGATTAGATGAGCTAAATCAATATACAACACTGGACTAGATGAGCTAAATCAATATACAACACTGGATTAGATGATCCAAATCAATATACAACACTGGATTAGATGATCCAAATCAATATACAACACTGGATTAGATGAGCTAAATCAATATACAACACAGGACTAGATGAGCTAAATCAATATACAACACTGAATTAGATGATCCAAATCAATATACAACACTGAATTAGATGATCCAAATCAATATACAACACTGGATTAGATGAGCTAAATCAATATACAACACTGGATTAGATTAGCCAAATCAATATACAACACTGGACTAGATGAGCTAAATCAATATACAACACTGGACTAGATGAGCTAAATCAATATACAACACTGGATTAGATTATCCAAATCGATATACAACACTGGACTAGGTGAGCTAAATCAATATACAACACTGGATTAGATGATCCAAATCAATATACAACACTGGATTAGATGAGCTAAATCAATATACAACACTGGATTAGATGAGCTAAATCAATATACAACACTGGACTAGATGAGCTAAATCAATATACAACACTGGATTAGATGATCCAAATCAAAATACAACACTGGAAAAAATTAGGGTGAGCTAAATCAATATACAACACTGGATTAGATGATCCAAATCAATATACAACACTGGATTAGATGAGCCAAATCAATATACAACACTGGACTAGATGAGCTAAATCAATATACAACACTGGATTAGATGATCCAAATCAATATACAACACTGGATTAGATGAGCTAAATCAATATACAACACTGGACTATTATTTACTTAGGGTTGTACATCAATGTGTGTTTCCCAACTGTAATTATGATCATTGACATAAAACTACAATATAAGGTGTTGAAGGGAATACATATGTTAATATGTGAAGGTTAAATGAAATTAGTGTTTTGAGTCAGCCATCAAGACTCCAGTAAAATATCAATTATACATTTTCAGTTCACGCCGTTTGTAACATTGCTGAGTGTTATCTCTGTCATATAAATCAAGTTATGTTTAAGATATTTACTACAAAAGAAGATATTTTATGAAAACAATCTCTCACCGATGTCACATTTCACAATATTTTATCTTTTTATTTACATATTTTTATATATAATATATATATATATATATATATATATATATATATACCATTCGTTTTTTTGTGGCAGTTTCAATAAATCCATGAAGCTCTAAAATCAAGGAATGCACTTAGGGGATAAACACACAGTCCCCAATTAAGGGTGACATTTGACCTATAATAAAGGTGACATTTGACCTAGAATAAAGGTGGT
>JAODUO010003292.1:0-12500 GCA_025642075.2 Ridgeia piscesae
GGTGTCCTTCATGTCACCTGCATACAGGGTGTCCTTAATGTCACCCTTTTCATCTATGTCTTCAATCTGGTCCATGATGTGACCATTCTGTCTCAAGTAGTCGTATTGAGGGTCCACGACAAAGCCCATATCGCTTGGGTACAGGGAGCAGTAGGGGGCTGGGGGGTAGGGGTTGTCACCCTCAAACACGGGGGCTGGGGGGTAGGGGTTGTCACCTTCAAACGTTCCCCAAGGTGGCTCCTCAGGAAAGAGGATGTCAGAGCTGCTCATGCGCTCCTCGCGTCTCCGGTTTTCTTGCACTGACATGTCTCGCATTGTGGTGAGACGATTTGACACAGCTTGACACGATTTGACACTGGTTACTTGACACAACTTGACATTAGATGACACGGTGTGATGTTGCTTTCCAACACGCTTGCTGTTCAGTGATGTGTAGGAGAAGTCATAGATTATCACTATGACTTGTAATCAATTTGCTGACGTCTGCTGACTTGTGCTGACTGTGACATCCAGTGTTCCTGGTCACTACAAACAAAGCGAACACAGTAGAGAGTATGTCTTACATTTGTCAACAGCTACACTGTTGATTGTTGACAAGTAAAAGACATCAACAGCCGAGGTTGTATATCTGACTTTGACACAATGTGAGGTCATGCCCTCTCCACCTCTGACCTGTGACACAACCCTGGCCTCGTTTAATTACTCTCGCACTGCTGAGGAAGAATCTGGTGCCAGACACCCGTATCACTGTCATCATCAGATAGCAATTGAGTTTTGTCCTGTATAAGTGTATAAATGTAAATATACAATTAAAACACATCAAAATTGTTTTAGATAACACAATTATGTGTTTCATACATTTACAGTAAAGGATATCCAAAAATAAATGTTTGGAAATGTTGATGTAATGTAATTATGTAATGCTGTTAAATGCTGGCATTTGCAGTTCAGGTTTATTTCTGTGTATGTTTTGTGTGTCAATATTATAATTTTATTGTGAGTTCCAATTAGGTTTGAATGCTTCATATAAACTGAAAATATTGCTTTTATTTTATGAAAAATATTGACAACATAATATTGTTAAGGTTTTTTCATTGCTTTGATGACAAATATTCAAATTTGTGTAGGTTATTAAAGCTTAAAATAAGCTAACACAATTACAAATGATCCAACCCAAACCATTTGTGCCGTCTCTTTTAAGCTTATAATTTTCCCCTTTAAAAGGGTTTACATTTCTTAATGTGATCTGTATAATACAAACTGTTGATACCAGGAGGAGCTACTGGGACACTCTCATCAGCATGTGTCACAGAAATATTATCCCCTATCATCTGGCAACCGTTTTTGCATTTTGAAAAAGCTCTTTAAATTAAATTAAATGTGACAACGATTCTCTTTGATGACTGGTTTATCTCATGAGCTCATCTATCTTAGTGAGGAGGCCTCCTGCTTGGGTTGCCCCTAGCAACTGTCTCCATCCCCATCCCATGTACAGGGAACAAAGCAGGGTGTCCCTCCCCTTCTCCCTTCCTACATCTCCTTCCCATCTGTGACTTTCCCCTAGAGGCCATTGTCTCCCCAGGCAGGCCATCTGTCCAGGGGCAGGTCTGGACTGATAGAGACTTTATCTTAAGTGGCATCACTGAGCACTGCCTTTGGTCAATTGATCACATTGTCATAATGACAATGCTGTCATCAGTTGTGACAAAGCAGTGTCATCCCGTTGTTTTAATCTCATTGCTACACTAACTTCACTGAGTCTGTGACAGGGCCGCCATTTGAAAGCTGCCTGATGTTGTAGCCATTTAAAAATGCATGAAGGGGGGCCATTTTTTAAAGATAAATTTACAAATTTGAGTAAAAAATTTTATTTATTTTTATATTTTTACCCTTTAAACCCCCCAAAAACCCAAAAATTTATATTTTCTTTAATTTTTTCCATATTATATATATATATATATATATATATATATATTATATATATATATATATATATATATTTTATTATTTTTATTATATATATATATATATATATATATATTATAATTTATATATATTTTTCTTATATATATATATATATATATATATTTTTAAATTATATATATTATTTTTGGGCCCGGGGTCTTTAAAAAATGTGAAGAGTTGTGGGGTGGCGTGGATGGTGGGAACTCCTGGGGACTGATGTCACCTACATTAAATGTGCTCCGAACTATATATGTCACAGAAACAGTGCACGATCATCATCGTTATAAATAACTACATAAACAATCAATGCTGTTTAATACATGCAAGGTGTACTCAACTCACCACTGAGTAGTGAATGCAGCCACAATACAAACACATTACTGTGTATAGAAAGAGCACTACTGAAAGACATCAATTATTTATGCTAAGCCTATTTATCTGTGGATGATAATCTTATCAAAGAGCTGGTGCTCTCTCCTTGCCACAGCTGGGGAGGCAAAGGGTGGTTTGGAAACAACATTATAAATACATTAACTATAAATGTAATCCATAAATATTAATGCCATAGAGCAAAATCAGCTTGCGACGTGTATGTTTGAATGGAGAGTACTTCAGAAGTCACAGGGGTTCAACTGCACCAAGGCCACAGGAAGTTGGTGGGATGTTTCAGATGCCACAGTGGATCCATGCATTTTTTCCAGAAGCAAGTTGAACCCCAGGGTTTCCCCTTTTTTTCCCATTGAAAATTTTTTTCCAAAGTAAATTTTTTTCCTTTTTTCAAAAAATTTAAAAATTAAAGGTTTTGGGCAAACCCTTTTTTTGGTTAAAATTTGGGAAACCTATTTGAACCCTTTTTTGGGAATTTACAATTCAAAGCCAGTCGGCTGATGAAGTAACCTTTCCCAAATATGCAGGATTCATTTGAAACAAGTACTGTCAGGCCTGGTACACACTTAACATACAATCAATGCGGCGAAGTAGGGGGCATTTATCTCCAAATTACACAATGACACAGGCATCAGTAACCATCAGGGCTAATTATCTGTCTTCAATTAAAATGTTGCCTTATGCAAATTAGAAACATGAGCATGTCACAATTGGAGTGACATAACAAGCAATTACTTGAACAATGGCTGTCACAGAGGGAATTGACATCTCATTCACTCACACACCAATAGACTGTCAGTCACAGGTCAGAGGTCAGGGAAACCGCCATAAACAACTCACAATCAGGGATAGACACTTTGGGCCTTGGGTGAACAACATGACACCCTAGTTCAGTACAACAATCAAGTTCTGTACAATGTCCCCGGTCAAGTGTATTGCCCTAGCACAGTAGATTGGCCCGGGTCTTCTTTTGATAATCCATTACCTCAGACTGTTCAATGTATAATATGCTATATAACAACCTGGTTAAAGTACAGTGTCTTTGTTCAGTGCGGTGTCCTAGTTCAGTACAACCCAAGTTCAATGCAATGTCCTAGTTCAGTATAATGTCATAGTTCAGTATAGCACCCAAGTCAAGTACAATGTCTTAGTTCGTTACAATTATGAATATCACAATATCACCTAACTCTAATACAATGTTCAATATAATGTCCTAGTTCATTATAATGTCCTAGTTCAATATAATGTCCTAGTTCAGTACAGCATCCTAGTCCAGCACAATATAGTTCAGTACAACACCCTACTTCAGTACAACTTTTTTTCGGCTCAACACCCTACTTCACCACAACTCCCTAGTTCAAATCCAAACAGAACCCTTCTGGCTGCCCTGGGTGGGGCATCAACTCTCCCAGCCCACACACGTCATGTGGCTGGCTGCCCAAGTCCACATGAGTGCCCTGGGGGTGGTAGATGGGGTAAACTATTCCAGGCTTTGGAGGCTGATCACAACCAGGTGTGTGGGTGCACTTCAGTCACTTTCAGTCAACTAGACCTGTAGACATCACTTTCAGTCAACCAGGCCAGTAGATATCACTTTCAGTTTCAGTCAACTCGGTCTATAATTGGATCCCTATAATTATCAGATTCAGTCAACTAGGCCAGTAGACATTACTTTCAGTCAACTAAGTCAACATATACCATTTTCCATCAATCAGACTGTAGTCATAATATTTGGTCAACTAGGCCAGTATCATCATTTCCAGGTCAGTCATCTAGGCCA
The DNA here is from genome assembly GCA_025642075.2 of Ridgeia piscesae. Lineage (NCBI taxonomy): Eukaryota > Metazoa > Annelida > Polychaeta > Sabellida > Siboglinidae > Ridgeia > Ridgeia piscesae. The sequence goes on from JAODUO010003292.1 coordinate 4,133, forward strand.
ACCGGCAGCCATCACTTTCAGCCAGTGAAAGGATGGCAATCCCAATCAACTAGGCTGGCTGATTTTCAGTCAGTTTCCTACTGTTAAACATTTTGTGTGAATGATTTCAGAAAGGATGCCTTCAAACTCTACAATTACACATCCCTTACCACTCACTACACATAATGTATACATCACATTTCCAGATCAAAGGACTGACTGATGACAACGTTGATGTCATTGTCTCTTCTGAAAGACAGACAATGCTGGACTACCTCATCTGTCCAGATTTCAACACGACTGTTGCTCGACTGGTCCCTGATCTTAATCCACCCACCGCCCCCCAAATTACTTAAAGTTGCTTAAGTTACTTATACATTACTTAGTATGTTACTCACATGACTGCGTGTCTGTCCAATGTATATCCATCCACAACTGGGAATCAGCCCAAATAATCCGTTAGGAGGCAGAGGGAACAGGGAGCGAAATCAGGGAGCGAAATCCTTTCCCTGCTGCTTGTGACTGCCACTGACTGGGACTGGGAGACAGCCTTACCCCTGCAGGGATGTGATAGGCTCAGCCCACTGGGCCAGGGGGAGACTAGGAAGCTGTGATTGCAGCTGTCACAACACCTGCCCAATACATCATGCTTAGGCACTGGGGGTGGGGGGGGGGGTGGGTGGGGGGGGTGGGGTGGGGGGTGGGTGTGGGGGGGGGGGGGGGGGGGGGGGGTGGACTGTGGGGCATAGTTTTTATAGCGGTCAGACCACTGCTGATGGAATACTTACATTTTCCCAATTAGTGGTTTTATTTTTTATTATGGGAGTGGTATAAGGGTAGTGGACAAGGCTTGGGATAGTGGTATAGTGCTTAGACAAGGGAAAGAATACTATTGATTTCCCTAGTTTTTTACCAATGGGGTGAGGGTAGTGGACAAGGGAAAAAGTGTAGTATTAATTTCCAAATTCATCCGAATCACCAGTAGTTATACAATTATGTAGAATGACAACACTTATAATTAAGAATGTGTGCAGTGTACTATTAATTTTCTACTGAATTTAGTGCTAAGATCACTACTACTAACAGTGTTCAGCATATTTACAAGGGATAGGTTGTTTATTGAACTCCCACCACAGTTGTGTGTCATCCAAACACCCCATAGGACACACAATTGACACAACGGAAACATACATTTGTATAGTCCCTGTAAAACTAAAGTATACAACATAAAACTAGTCTTAACTCCCATAAAACCTACAACTGAATTCCATCAAAGCCAATGGTGAGGCTTCAGACTGAAATTCCTACATAAAAGGCTTGAGGGACATGTTCTAACCACTTTCTGTGATGAAACACCTGTTTATTCCCAAAGAATAAACAAAACACAAATACAAAGGAATTGTAGATTTGGTCTTAAAACCTAGCTCTCAACTGGGGACTGTGTATCCATTGTAAATCGGAGAATTACGTTAATGTCAATCCTGCCTCAATTTGGGATGTAAAAAACCCACTGAGGACTGCAAGCACCCTGGCAGTGACCAACTGACCACCCTCAGTGCCAGCATAGAAAGGTCAGCTTGGCATAAACATTCTGAAAATTACTGACTAGTTCAATGAGACCTCAAGAGATCATAACGTTGTAACCACAATACACACAGACTAGTCAGTCAACAGAACCCTGTTGAGTGCTGGAAACAACTAGACACTAGCCCCAGAAGGGGCTGAGTTGAGTATAGAGACACCTTAGACCTAAAAACTTTACACTGCGAAATAGGAGGTGAAACATAACCATACCTTCTTATAGAGAATATCTACAAACTTGATGTGCCGTCCGAATCCTGCTAACTGGTTCAGCTGAGTTGAACCACTGCGGGTCTGAGACCTTCTCTTACTGACCAGCACCTGCCACTTCCTTCAGCACAGTGTGTCTTTGTGTTTATATCCTCTGCTCTTGACCCCACTCTTGACCCCTGCTATGTACACAAAGCAGTACACACACAGTCTGTCCCTTGTCTCAGTCCAGTCAGAGTCCCACACACAATACACACCGCCACACATTATCAGAATATTAACAACATGTCAATTGACACTTGGCTCTGATCTCGCCAGACAATGCAGATATTCGCTGCGCATGAAACGAACCCAATTACACCAGAAACTGACACAGTATATCTGTAATGTTCAACTCGGATATTGGTGCTTTGACTGTGTGGCAGTAATTGCATCTGATGATAGATCTAGTTACACCCAAAAGCTGTAAATTGTCTACTAATGTTGAGTGGACAATTACGGATAATACACCACCAGCATGTGTGGTTGTTTTTTAGGCTGCCATTATTTATGTTATTTATAGGGTCGTACTCAGTGGCTGTGTATAGGGACTGTATCTCAGTACCCAATGGCCTTGCTGCATAGACTGGTACAACCTGGGCCAACTGCACTACCTATAGTGCAACTTGTGGTATCTACAGCCAAATGCACTACCCATAGTGCCAAATGCACTAATAGCCTATATAAATCATATTGCCTGTTGCACTACCTTAATGATACCTGTTACGCCATTGTAGTGCACTGCACTATCCAGTACAGAGTTTTTTGTTCCCCTCAGTATTACACCTACCTTACAATTAATGACAGGAGAGCCCAAACATTATTTTTCTAATCGTAAAGAGTAAGAAATAAATCTCACTAATAGAGTCAACTCCCCATTCAGGTCACTTTTATCCAGTCTCAAGGGTGACCCTAATAAAGAGGTACCACTGTACTTGTGCCCTGAGTTGTGACTGCATTTGCTACCCTCCTAACCACCAATGAGATACAACAGTATCTGTCGTAATGCCATCAGAACACAATGGACTGTCTGATCATAGTGGAATAATCAATAGACACAATCAGACACATGCACACACACGCCCGCATGAGTGTCACGACATTATCCAGGCACTGCGAGGTGACTGTACTTTTTTGACCCTGGAATATTATTGTTATTAAAGTTTTATCTAGTAAGGTGGCTTTACCCCCAAATGTCACATAGCTCAGGACTAAGATCCCACCACATATTATTGAAATAAAAAAAAAACATAGGTTTTCAAACAGCAATCATGAATCTCCCTTTCACGACACCCAATCACTTAAATTGCTTGCAAAACAAACAACAAACAAACAAACAAATTGAATTAACACATTACCCAATGTATGCACACAAGAAGCACTACAAACTCCTGTGTTAGCCCATTAAAGTTTGGGCTGTTTGGAGGAAACAACCTGAGATTTGAGGCCTGGGGACTGGTTCGGAGGCATCAATTATGAAAAAAAATCTAAACGCTTTATCAGGTACTGCTATGCTTTCTAAAGCAAACTTTAATAACTACCTGGTTAGGTAGTTGTTACGTGTGCTGGCCTGTGCATTAACGCAAGATATCGGTACCATCTGATGGCCAGATTCACTTCCTGGCAGTCATGCACCTAGGCAAAGTCAGTTTAGTAAGACTAGCAAAAATTCACACATTCAGACATGCAGACACACACTGATTGAAAGCACATTTTGCGAGATGTGTGACACATTGGTATATAACAACCAAACTACTGATGACAATATCATCAGCTGGCTATAGGATATCAATAACATTACTGAAAAGAAATTATTTTATAATACTATACATTCAAATTTCTTCTATACAACAGCCAAGAATATTAACTAATGTAGTGACACTCTAACACCATCACAGACAATAACGTAGACTAGTGACACTGTTTGACACCATCTCGAGCAGGTTATGCTTTTTAGGTGTTGGTCAAATTTTTTCCAGTTACCTCTTTGTACATGGACCAAAGCTTTTATTTAGGTATAACATAAAATACATCTTGAAGATTCTCATAAAGGGTGTATTTTACGTATTGCATTTAACATCATCTCATCTACATGAAAACAAAATTTCACTATTTAAACACCACCTTCCTGCTAACTGACCGACCTGTCAACTCCAAAGAAAACTCACACAGTTCCATGAAGAAAACACTTATAATTCCATGAAAAAACTCATGTAATTCCATGAAAAAGCTCATATAATTTTGAAAATAAATTTTTTTAATTTAAAAATTATGAAAGAATACGTAAAAAAACCCCATGAAAAAAACTTTAAATTTTTTTGCCAAAAAACCCCCTTCAAAAAAAGGGGGTTTTTAACCAAAAATATTTTGTTGTATGAAGAAAAAATGATTTTAATTTTTTTTCTTTTTTTAAAATGAAGAATTTCCCCAATTTCCCCCTTTGGTGTGCTTTTTCCTGTGGGCAGCTTTTTGGGAAACTGTTTATAAACTACCTTTCCGGGCCCCTGAGCCAGGGTTTGGCCCCGAACCAACTTGGAAACCAGGGAAATAAAAACCCAAATTTATTAAAATTTGTTTCAACTTTAAAAAATTTTTTTATAAATTTATTAACCAAACCCCGGGTTTTTTTGGGGAAAAGGAGTCCTTTTTTGGACAGGGGAAATTGTTTTTTTGGGAATTTTTTTGATTTTCCCAAAAAAAAATTGTTGGGTGATAAAAATGTTTTTTTTTGGTGTTTCCCAGCTTACAGAGGAAATTTTGGGGAAACCCTTTTAAAAAATTAAACCAAAAAAAAATCACCCCCTTGCCTTTGGTTTTCCTGCCCGGGGAAAAGATTGATTTTTCCCCCTTCCCCGGGGGGCATTACTTTTTGGGGCTTTTTTATCCAGAAGGGTTAAACAAAACCTGTCAAGGGGAGACCCAACCCCGGGGCCCAAAAAACCCCAATGGGGTTTACCCCATTATGGCCCTTGGGTTTAAACCCTTTTGTTGGTTAGGTGTTTGAAGGGGCCTGTCTACAGGGAAACGTCCTTCCAAGAAATTTTGCTTGCTAAATTGTTTTTCCAGTCCCGAAAACCAATTTCGGTTGGAAACCCCTCATCCCAGCCCCCCCTTTTTTTTCCCCTTCCCGCCCCAACCGCAGGTAAACCTTAAAACCCAACCCCTTCCTAATTTCCACTCCCTTCCTAAATTTCCCTCCCTGGATTCTACCCACTCCCCAACCTATTTCCAGTTGGATTCAAAATTACTTTGGTTTCCCTTTAATTGGGTTCTATTCCCCTTTCCCCGGGTTTCCCAATTCCGGGGTTTTTGGAAAATTTTATTTAATTTCCCCGGAAATTTTCCTTTTTGTCCCCCGGATTTTAAAATTCCCACCCCCCTGGATTCCCTTTTCCAAAAATCCCCTTTTTACTTTTTAACCCCCTTTGTATTTTCCCAAACCCTTCCCCCGGGGAAAATTTTTTTAGGCAGCCCCTTTTTTTTATTTTAGGTTTTCCCCGGGGCCTTTTAGTAATTTTGGGGGGCCGTTTTAAAAAGAAAAGCTATTGGTTTCCCAAGGGGGGGGGTTTTGGGGTTGGGTGGGGTCTAGGGGGGAAACCCCGGGAATTTGAGATTTTGGGAAAAGGGAAACCATCCCCGGGAAAAAGGAAAAAAACAGGTTCGGGAAAATGTTTTTAGGAAGGGGGTTAAAATTTTTAAAACTTTTTTGGGAATTTTTTAAAATCAAGGTTTTAGGGAATTAGAAATGGTTTTTCTTTGACAGGGATTAAAAATTTTGTTTTGTTGGAATTGTTGTCCATTGTTTTAAAAGGGAAAACCCAATTTGGGGGTTTAATCAAAATCCCTTTAAAAATTCTGGGAAAACCCCCCAAAGGAAATTGGGGGGGAAAAAAAGTTAAATCAAACTTAAAAATGGATTTTAATTTTTAAACCCGGGGATTAGAAATTTGGAAAAAATCCCACAAAAATGTATTCTTTTTGTCTTAAACAAACCATTTTCCCAACCTTTTCCCCTTAAAAAAGGGCCCTAAATTTTGGTTTAAGTTTCCTCGAGTGGGGGACCCGGGGCCCCCCCCACCCCGGGCCACCCCCCCTCCCCCCCCACCCCCGGCATTGGGGAGGGGGTTTCCTCCTGACTAGTTTCCCGGGGGCAAAAAGGCCCAACTTTATCCAAGGGGATATTTGGTCTATTTAAAAAAATTGTCTTTTTTAGGGTTCTTTGACCGGGGTTTTAAAAAGTTTTTAAATTTATAAAATGTTCCAAATAAAGGGTGTCTTTCCAAGGGGCTTTCGTCCTCAGTGGGTTTTTTCATCCCAAATTGGCGATTAATTAAGAATTCTCGATTTACAATGGATACACATCCCAGTTGAGAGCTAGGTTTTAAGACCAATTACAATTCTTTGATGTGTTTTTTTCTTTGGGAAAAAAGTGTTTCTCCAGAAAGTGGTTGACAGTTTCGCAAGCCTTTTATGTAGGAATTTCAGTCTGAAGCCTCACCATGGCTTTGATGGAATTCGTTTGTAGGAAATAAGACTAGTTTTATGTTGTATACTTTAGTTTTACAGGGACTATACAAATGTATGTTTCCGTTGTGTCAATTGTGTGTCCTATGGGGTGTTTGGATGACACACAACTGTGGTGGGAGTTCAATAAACAACCTATCCCTTGTAAATATGCTGAACACTGTTAGTAGTAGTGATCTTAGCACTAAATCAGTAGAAAATTAATAGTACACTGCACACATTCTTATTATAATGTTGTCATTCTACATAATTGTATAACTACTGGTGATTCGGATGAATTTGGAAATTAATACTAATCCGAACCCTACCTTGGGGAATAGGGTAGTATTCTTTCCCTGTCTAACACTATACCACTAGGTTGTCCACCTTAACTCTCCCAATAGAAAGAGGATGTACTATGGAATGTCCGTATTCATCACTATGTCTGACGTTACACCCACTCCACCCCCCACACTTTACCCCCTACACCTTGCACCCGCATACACTCTATTGCTTCCAATTTCTGGCGAGGGGCTGAGCTATCACATGCTTGGGTAAGGTGCTCTCGTATGTGGCTGTGACACAGGGGTCCTCCACGCCGTATTCTACGGATTTGGCGTCCAGTTATGGAGAAGACTAAGCCGAGTTATTTACACAAGGGGATAAGCTTACACTTTAAAACTTGCTGCGGTTATTATCGGCCGTGAGCAACAGTCGTGTTGAAATCTGGACAGATGAGGTAGTCCAGCATTGTCTGTCTTTCAGAAGAGACAATGACATCAACGTTGTCATCAGTCAGTCCTTTGATCTGGAAATGTGATGTATACATTATGTGTAGTGATAGTAAGGGATGTGTAATTGTAAGTTTGAAGGCATCCTTTCTGAAATCATTCACACAAAATGTTTAACAGTAGAAACTGACTGAAAATCAGCTAGCCTAGTTGATTGGGATTACCATCCTTTCACTGTGAAAGTGATGGCTGCCGGTTGCCTAGATGACTGACCTGGAAATGATGATACTGGCCTAGTTGACCAAATATTATGACTACAGTCTGATTGATGGAAAATGGTATATGTTGACTTAGTTGACTGAAAGTAATGTCTACTGGCCTAGTTGACTGAATCTGATATTATAGGGATCCAATTATAGACCGAGTTGACTGAAACTGAAAGTGATATCTACTGGCCTGGTTGACTGAAAGTGATGTCTACAGGTTAAATACTAAAGTACTAATGACCACCAACCTTGTGACGCCTAAGCTAAATGTTTAATTACACAAGGATCTGTATCAACGATACGGGGGCTGGGAATATCACAGCACAGAAGGGTTCTGTTTGGATTTGAACTAGGGAGTTGTGGTGAAGTAGGGTGTTGAGCCGAAAAAGTTGTACTGAAGTAGGGTGTTGTACTGAACTATATTGTGCTGGACTAGGATGCTGTACTGACTAGGACATTATATTGAACCAGGACATTATAATGAACAAAGGGCATTATATTAACATTGTATTAGAGTTAGGTGATATTGTGATATTCATAATTGTAACGAACTAAGACATTGTACTTGACTTGGGTGCATACTGCAGGCATTACTGAACTAGGACATTCTTAATGGTCACTGAACTGCCGCATGAACAGACACTGTACTTTAACAGGTTGTTATATAGCATATTATACATTGAACAGTCTGAGGTAATGGATTATCAAAAGAAGACCTGGGCCAATCTACTGTGCTAGGCAATACACTTGACCGGGACATTGTACAGAACTTGATTGTTGTACTGAACTAGGGTGTCATGTTGTTCACCCAAGGCCCAAAGTGTCTATCCCTGATTGTGAGTTGTTTATGGCGGTTTCCCTGACCTCTGACCTGTGACTGACAGTCTATTGTGTGTGAGTGAATGAGATGTCAATTCCCTCTGTGACAGCCATTGTTCAAGTAATTGCTTGTTATGTACTCCAATTGTGACATGCTCATGTTTCTAATTTGCATAAGGCAACATTTTAATTGAAGACAGATAATTAGCCCTGATGATTACTGATGCCTTGTCATTTGTA
>JAODUO010003293.1:0-10140 GCA_025642075.2 Ridgeia piscesae
TTAAAAATTTTTTTTATAATTAAAAAAATTTAAAATTTTTCAAAAAACCCCCCAAACCCACACATCAAAAATGGAAAATTGTTTTTTAAAAAAAATTTTTAATTTGGGTCCCCAAAAAACTTCCAAAACCCCAGGTTTAAAAACAGAAAAAATCAGGGGCCAGTAAATTTTTTGATTTAAATTTCAAAATTAAAAAAAACAGCCCCCGGGGAAAATTTTTTAAACCAAAAAGGGAAAAAGAGGGAGCGGGTTTTTTTGGGAAACATTTTTGGGATTCCAGTAAAAAAAACAAAAAAGAAAAAAAAACGGATTTTTTAAAAAAACCCCCCCCTTAATTTAAGGGAAAGATTTTTGGGTTTTCCTTTTTTCCCCCCCGGTTAAAGGTTTAAAAGAACTAGGGCCAAAAGGGGGGGGTTTTTTTTTTGGGGGGGGGGGGAAAAAAAAGGGGGAGGGGAAAGGGAAAGGGGGAAAGGGGGGGGAAAAAAAATGCCACCCCGAAAAACCCCCACCCCACCCCCGACAACCCCCAAAGCCCCCCCCCCCCTTTTTTAAATCCCAGAACGGGGCCCCGGGCCCCAAAAACCCCGGGGGCGCATAAACCAAAACCCCCCCCAAAAACCCCCAAAAACCCCAAAAAAAACAAATGCGGGGGGGTTTTTAAAAATTTAAAATAAAAAAAAAGCAAGGGAAACTGTTTTAAAACCCTTTAAAAAATTTTCCTTTTGGAAAATAAAAGTTTGGGGGTTTAAATAAAGTTTTTTCCCCGGGCATTTAAAAATTTACAAATGGTTTTTTTTCTTTATTGATGGGCCCCTTTTAAATTTTCTAAAGTGAAAGGGAAAATTTTAAATTTGGGTTTAAAGTTTTTTGGAAATCTTCTTTTAAAACCCCCCTTTGACAAAGGGTTTAACAATTTCTTTTTGGGGGTTTCCCGGTTGGATTTTTAAAAAAAGGGGGAAAAAACGAAACCCCCCCCAATTTTCCCTTTGGGGTTTTTGGAAAAAATTTTTTTAAATTAAAGGTTGGTTTTTTGGGGCCCCTTTTTTCAAAAAACCCCGTAAAGGAAACGTATTTTTTGAAACCAAAAAAAATTTTTGCAAGATTGTACCCGTGGGTTATTTAAATCCTTTTAAAGTCCCATACTAAAAGGGGTTTTAAAAAAAATTGTTTTTTCCCGGGTTTATTTTAAATTTTAAAAGGGTAGATAAAAATTTTTAGAAAACCCGAAAAAATTAAATTTTAATTTTTAAAATTTAATGGGCATTAAATTTGAAAAAATTTTTTTTGTTAAAAATTTTTTTTTTTGCTTTTAAAATTTTAAACTTTAAAAAATTTTTTGTTAAATTTAGTTTGGGGGTTTTTTGGTTTTTTTAAATTAGAAAAATGCCCCAAAAAAACAAAATTTTTTGTTTAATTAAAAAAAAATCCCAAAAATTTTTTTTTTGGGGGGGGTTTGGGGGGGGGGGGTTTTTGGGTTTTTTTTTTTGTTTGTTTTGGTTTTCCGGGCATAGGGGTTTTTTTTCCGGGGGGTTTTTTGTGCCCCTGGGGGGGGTTCGGTTTACCCCCCCCCTTCCCCTTTTTTCCCCTTTCCCCCCTTTTTCCCCCCCCTTTTTCCCCAAAAAGGGGGTTTTTTCCCCTTTAATTTTTGGAGGGAATTTTTCCGGGTTTTCCGAACGCCATTTTTATTTAATTTGGGAAAAAAAAATTTTTTCCCTCCTTTTTTTGTTTCCCGGGAAATTTTTTGCTAAATTTTTTTGGGTTTTGTTTAGTGCCCCAACCAAAAACTGGGCTTTTAAAAAATTTTTTTTCTTTTTTGGAGGTTAAAATTTTTTTTAAAAGGGGGGGGTATTTTATTTTAAAACCCCTTTTTCAACATTAAAAAAGTTCTGGGGGATTTTTTTCTTTATCCTTTTTTGTAAAAAAAATTATTTTATGGGGGTTTTAAAATTTAAAAAGAAAGGGGGCATACCCTTTTTTGGGGGGTTTAAATTGAAAATTTTTTTAAAAAATTAAAAATTTTTTTTAAATTTAAAAAAAATTAACTTTAATTTGAAAAAAATTTTTTTAAATTTAAAGGGGAAAAAAAGTTTTTTGGGAATTCCAAAATCAATTTTGGGGATAAACACATTGGGGGCCCCAAAATATTTAAAAACATTTTTTAAATTTTCCCCTATTTAAAAAAGGGGGGGGGGCCCCCCCCCCCCCCCCAAAAAGATTTAAAAATTTAAAGGGATTTTTAGGAAAATTTTTGGGTAAAAAAAGGGGGGAAAAAATTTTAAAAACCCCCAAAGGGTTTTAAAATTTTTAAAATCCTTTTTTTTTTGGGGGTTTGGGGGGTTCTCGGCGGTTTTTTCTCTCTGTCTGATATGATATGTAAATTTTTTGTGTTTTGTTTTTTGTCCCCTCTTTGGTGCTCTTTCTTTTTGGGGGTGAAAAAGGATTTGAAGTGTGAAGCGGTGCTATTTTTCCAAGGGCGCTTACTAGCAAATTTTAATTTTGAAAAAACAAAATTTTAAAAGTTATTTTTAAAAGTTTAAATTTTTTTTTTGTTTTTGTTTTTTTTTTTGGGTTCTTTTAAATTTTTTTTAAAATTTTTTAATTTTTTTTAAAATATAATTTAACCCCTACATAAAATTTTAATTTTATTATTTTAATATTTGTTTTGTTTGGGTTTTTGTGGGTTTTTTTCCCCCTGGGGGTTTTTTTTGGGGGGCTTTGTTGTCCTTTTTTCCCCCGGTGAAAGGAGAAGATGATGTTTAAAATTGTCCAAAAAAGGTTTATTTTGGTTTTTAAATTGAATTTTTTTTATATTAAAAAATTAAAATATACAAATATTTTAATGGGATTTATAAAATAAATAAATTTTTGTATATTTTTATTAAAATTTTAAAAAAAAATTTTTCAAAATTTAAATAACCAAACATAATTTTTAAAAAAATTTTTGCTCGGGGGTCTGAAAAAAACAGGGGGAGACGAGGCGGGAGGAACAAAATCGCAGTGAGTGGTATTATTTTAAAACGGTTTGGTGTGCGCGTAGATTTCAACGATTTGGGCCGCTTGTCTCTGCGTTTCTGTAATGTTTTTGTCCCCTTGTATATCTATATTATGGGTATTTTGGGTAGGTCTTTATTGGTGTTGTAGTTGTTAAAACTATCTACTGGTACATAATGTGCCAAAAATTTAAAAAGCGAAACCTCACTTCCTTTCATCCCCCGAATTCTCCAAATTAACTTTTTTACTGGGATTTTTTCAAACATATTTTTATGTTTTTAAATTTTAATTTTAAAATTTTTTTTGGCAAACAAATTAAGGTTTAAAAAACCAAAAAAGGAGACCCCGTACACGAACGGAACGGGGTGTCGCAAGGAACATTTCCAAAAGGGGAGCCTTGTTTACGTTTTTTAAATGGAACCCAAAAAAACCCCGGGCGGAAAAGGGCCAGACCCAGGGAATTTTCCCGGTCGGTTTTTTGGGGGTTTTCATTTGGTGACGGGAAAGTTTTTAAAAAGTTTACCGACTGTCTTAAATTTCCTCAAGTTTTAAAAACCCCTGGGTCTTTTTTAAATTTGCGTATTTAAAATTTTAATTTTTTTGCATCTCTTTTCGTCAACAAAAATGGCCCCCCAACATTAAAAACCCCCCCGTAAAATGGTTTTAAATTCAGCCCCCCCGCCTGAATCATTGTTATGTCATTGGTTTTATTTAATAAAGATTTTTAAAATTTTAATCCAAAATTGGGGCGATTTGGTGTCCCACCGGAAGTAACATGGCAAAACCCCAAAATTTTATTGCCCCGTCATTTTAAGGGGTTTTGAAAGGGCCGGGCCCCGGGGGACCTGGAGGCGGGAAACACGATCATGTGATTTGGGGGGGGGTTGAACCCTTCTCAAACGGGGGGTAAAAAACGTCGGAACCTGGGAGTTAGTTTCCCCCCCTTTAAAATTTTAATCCGGACCCCGTAAAAAACCCGGGGAAACCGCCATCCGGAAAGTGCTTTTAAGAATGTTGCGTTAAGGTTTCCGTGAATTTCCCCCTTTTGTTTGCCTGGATTAAAACTGGTGGGTTTGGTAATAATGTAATCGAAGAAACGGGGTGGAATGTGGAAAAATGAAGTTATTAAAAAAACCCACCAATTTTTGAAATTCATAAGGACGGTATTTTCTGGAAAAAATTTAATTCCTTAAAGGGGCTAATAAATAGTTTAAAAATTGCGCAGGGGTTAATTTTAAATTTTAAAAATAGCGGGTTTTAAAAAATTTTTTTGGGGAATTTTTCGATTGGTATACTGTGAAATTAAAGGTGTTTAAAGGGGAACAGGGGTAAAAGGGTTTTTCCCTGAAAAATATTTAAGGGGCATTTCAAAAGGAATTTATTTTACGAAAACCAAGTGCATTTTAAGAAGTTTATTTTTTCAGCGGTTCATTGGGGGGGGGTTTTTTTACAGCTGATTGTTAGGGAAACTCCCCCCCCCCCCCCCCCCCCCCCCCCCCCCCCCCCCCCCCCCCCCCCCGTTATAGCAGATGATTAAATTCACAATAAGTTCTTTAAATAAAAGTGTCAAACCGAGAACTTTAAACGAGTTAAGATTGTTATAGTATTATGCGGATCACCGTGTGTAGTACACCGTGTGACCGCATCGCAAATCTCTTTCGAAACTGGGTTTTGTGATAAGTTTGCCCTCGGGCTCGGGTATTTTACATGTGCAGGTAGAATAATATTTACACGCATGCGTGCAGCCGGAGTGTGGAGTTGAAAGGGTGCGCCAAATAACTGCACCAAGTTTAATTGAATTGCATCAGGTACGGTATGTAACTGGACACAATTTAATTCCGTAAGGTGCGGTAAGTAACTAGATCAACTTTAATTGCGTCAGGTGCTATAAATATATGACCAATTTTAACAGCACTAGCGTATTTTTAAACAACATTTATTGATGGGTCACATTTAATTCGATCTGCGTATACTGTGAGAGAGTTAAAAGATGTTAGATGCGGTAACAGCGAGTCGGACATGTTGTTTCCATGAGAAATATTAGTCGATTTCAATGGAATGTAGACAGTTTCATGAGATTTAACTAATGTTCATGTTGCGGGTGTATTTTGGGTGGTTTTATTTAGCACTGATATTATTCAGTCGATGAGTAGCAATGTTCAAGTGTATTGGTTTATCAAGTATATCTCATGTCTCGTAGAAAAATTGTGTTTATCGAAAAGTGCTCAAAAGCATTCAAGGAGTTTTTGGTAACAACGCTATTGTGAACACACAAGAGTCCTTATGCAAGGTTTGAATTCACTTCTGTCGATTTGGACCTCATCAGAAATTGCTACAGTCGCGACACCTAGCGAATGACGCGGCCGTTAATGCAACGATTTTGCCAATTGTTAAGACCAGCTTTGTGTCGAGTTCAGAGCGTTTATAAAATGATCGTAAGCATAATACTGCCACATTCATACTGAAAGACTAATCTGCACAAATTTTAGAAGGAATGTACCACGTTGTATTCACTAGGTAAACTATTGTACATGGGTTACATCTAGTTTAGAAACAAAATGCGTGATTCTGTGTCTAGTAATTCATTTTTAGAGAGTTGTTTCTTTTGTTAGGATAACCATTTACATTTTACCATATAACTTGTTACAATTTGCAGTGGATGTTGTATGCTATTTCGTTGGTATCATGAGACCTATTACATGAACAGTTTCTACATGAACGTGTCCCGTAGAAAGAAATACAAAACTTTATAATGATATGTAATACCGTATGTTATAAAAATATCAGGACTATGCATTTTATAGTAAATAATGTCAATGTATATCCATTAAAATATTTATTAATATTATATTTTATTAAATTATTATCGTTGTTATAATTTATTTTAAATATATGTAGCCCCAATCATTTAAGTACTAAATTATATGATTAGTTTGATAAACCACCTCACATGATGACATTTAAATTCCGTACCTGATGATATCACACTAAATTAAACCTCCTATACACCTTCTTATATATATATTCTTATATCTCATTAAAATATCCTGCTGCACTCAGTGTCCATTTGCACCGAAAGTTTTCCAATATCCGTGTCTAGTGGACCGTTGGGCACTGTCCCATATACCCCCATCAAGCCTCAATTGGGTTTTAAACATCCAGGTGTAAATGGCATTTTTGTCCCCCGCAATTAAATTATCTGTACTTACTGCCCTGGAATAATTGTGCAAGCTAAAGATCTGTTGCATCATTCATTGGGCGTTATTTGCACTGGTCAGCGTTTCGATGGTAATCTTAGTTGACCCTACATTAGCCCAAAGAAAGCCCCAGCCTTGTGCCGAGGACCATCTCCATGACCTATCCCTCTGAGCTCTGTAATGTCCATACTCACGGCTTTAGAGCTAGCGTGCCGGAGACGCATCGTGCGTGCTTCAGCGGGTCTCTTCGTCTACAAGTCTCGAGATAGTCGACACTGCAGTTTGGTGATCTATTTTCCCCCGCGATCCGCGTGAATTCCGAGGTTCTGCCATCCATTACCTGCTCCGCCTCATTGAAGAACTCGATGGAACACGTATACAATGTGGATTGATAGTTGCTGAATGTTGTCCGGTTCACCGAAATACCATTTGGTATTACATTGAAATTTCTAGTGAAAAATTCAATGGCTGTTAAAAAATTCATTGTGATGTGTCGGTAGAATTTGGCATATGTAGGAATTTTGATTTTGTTGATGACTGCTGAAAATGGTAATGGATATGATATTTTATTAACAGGGTTGTTGCGAAATTTGGCAATCGGCGCTGATGGAACATTAAGTGATTAGAACGTTAAACGAAACTTTCACGACCATGGAAATTTTGTGCTGTGTTAAATGTGGAATTAATTGAAGTGATCTATGATAAATATTCAAATGTATAAATGTAATACAAAATGTAGAACAGTGTGTACGTGTATGTGCAATAATGTTGACGGATAATTAAACCTGCTCAACCCAATAAAGTGTGCCTAAAATGTATAATATAAAATTTTAATAATGAATATTTGTTATAGAATAAGTGAAAAATTTAATTGTGGATTGGTGTGTGTTGTAAAGGGTAGTGTCTTGTTAGCGAATCTGTCCCCGTGAATACGTAAGTATTTAAATGTATGTATTTTATATGTATGTACATCTGTATGTATGTATGTATGTATTCTCGTGCCAGGAACAAAGGTTGTAGTTTTTTGTTTTTGTCAGAATTGACCAGGAGAAGAGCATTTTCTTGCTGTCATCGATTCAACATAGTTATCAGTTAACATATACACAATATACCAAGTGGTCAAGGCTTTATTGGGTAACATAAATATACAGTTTCGCATGTACATCTATTGAAATATTACGCTTTTCAGTATTACAAACACCTACAAAAACAAACGAGTATGTAACACCAACCATTTCACCATACACCATGACAACAGTAATAAACAGCTGCCAACATAAAATAAACATACCTTCAATGTTTTATATACACGATATTGAACCACATATGTATGCAAACACGAGACAATTGTTTGTACTGCCATGACATTCGTAGAGATACAATATTCCAATGTTGGCACAATGTGTTCTTTCCTGTTGACAACATTAAAATACCTCGCTCAATCGGCTGTTACAACAAAAACAAATTATTATATTCATACACTTCAACAACGAAAATATATCATACTTAGAGACGACAGACCCAATACTTGTGTTTGAAGGGACGAGCTAGGTGGACGTCACATTCTCGTGTTTGTTGTAAACACGCTTACGCAAAAACCTATTATGCCCGTCGTGTTAACACATTTCAATAGTTGAGTTGATAAATTAATTGATATTATGTTTTTTCTTCAGACTATACAGTACATATGTTTATTGTATAGTGTCCGCCTACATGTGCATATTAAACCCGTAATAAAGTTCGCAGTTTGACAGATACAAATCTGAAGATGTTGGAATGATTAAAAAACGTCCAGTTTCAATACAAGTGTTACTGACAATATTGCTGAGTCGGTCTAAATTAAGCGGCTTGAATTAAGCGCATTAAAACCCTTCGATGTTTCATGAGTTCCCCCTTTTTTTCCTGTTTAATTGAACACAGGCAAAAGAAATTTCCTTGTTTCCAAAGGTTTTTTCTTTTAAAAAAAAAAAAAAAAAAAGCAAACCGCAGACTGAAACTTATTGAGCTTATCCTAACCAGTGAACACATTTGGTTTTCGTAAAAATATAATACATGCAAGATGACTTAAATCACCTTTTCATGAAGTTAATACCTGTTACTCTGTATACACCATAATGTACAAGCCAATATTGTAACAAGTCACTTACATATCGTAACAAGAACATTACCAGATACATTATCAACCCCGCATAACAATGTAAATTCTAACAATAACACATCGTTGTTTTCGATGCATATTTCTTGAACAATATTTAAAGTTAGACTAACACTAAGAATGAAATTTTAATTCGACGAAAAATATCGATGCTTACTGTGAATGCCAACGACAGTGTGGGATTATTATATATAAATCCTTCACATTTCCACACATAGTCCGGCCATCTCGCCCCGGATTCTGTCGTATTAACATTTATTTATCTCAATAACCCATGTCAACAATGTTTTAAATAAATACCCGAAGAGACAAAACACTGAAAGGGGCAATTTCACTGGTATAACATCTTCTATAAACGCTAACTAGTGTTGACGTTAAAAAGAGCACTTTCCAGGAATGGCGGATTCACACTGGTGTTACATTTACAACTACGGGTGGATCCGGCATTTAATATTATTTATAAACGAAGTGTTCGGTGTTTAAATTTAACGGGGTTTGCAAAAAAAGGTTTTTCTCCGTAACCCCCCCGGGGTTTTGTTTGTAAAAAAGGGGGGGGGTTTTTTTTTGATTTAAAAGGGGGGAACCTGCCCCTTTCCCAAAAAATATAATGACCAATTCGCATCATAACATTGCATGTAACAGGAGCAGAGGGTGGCTGAAGTCACCAAACATTTATATCCGTGCCCGGAGGCCGATCACACTGCTCGTGGGCGATTTCACTTGTTGACGTTAAAAGAGGAGTGTTTCAAAAAGATCTCACATACAATACACTGCAAATTAGACAAAAGACAGCACGACGTGTAATAAACACTGAGGACATCGTAACGACACGTCGGTAACACAACTTAGTACTTACACGCAACACGTTTTCGACCTGTCCACGCGAACATCGCCGAAAATACTTCCCCAAACCAACCGCACCGTTAGGAAAACACGGGTTCCCTGGGATCTGGCGTCTTCCCGCTGTCCGTCTCGTGCTGCAGTTGTTCGATGTTGTTCACGTATGAACACCGGCTGCCCTGGTCCAGCGACCTGTTCCTCGTCTCCTTGCGACACCGGCCTGTCTCCGGCGCTTCGCTCGTCATCGGCAGTGGCTCCGTCGTTG
This sequence comes from Ridgeia piscesae, assembly GCA_025642075.2. Lineage (NCBI taxonomy): Eukaryota > Metazoa > Annelida > Polychaeta > Sabellida > Siboglinidae > Ridgeia > Ridgeia piscesae. The sequence goes on from JAODUO010003293.1 coordinate 9,449, forward strand.
GCTCCTGCGTGATGCCGTCTGCCACCCGGCGCTGGTCCCGTCGTGCCTTCGAGATCTCCCACGACTCACTTAGCACCGGCATGATGATGATGAAGAAGGCGGCGAGGATGGCCCACGTCTCAGACACGTTGATCTGTGGAGTAAGTGTTGCGGGTTGATGATATAGGAACGTGGAGAGTGTATCGCGATGTGTTTTGATATAGATTAGCTTGCACGTATTCTATGTACGCAGGTACGTACTATGTTTTTAAGTACAAACATACACACACGCACGCATACACGCACACATACACCCAACCAACTCACCCACTCAAGTACATACGCATATACATAGTGGCACAACACAACATTTACGCACGCACGCACGCACGCACGCACGCACGCACGCACGCACACAATCACAGTTATGCATCTAATGCTACAGCATCCGTTTCATACTTATTCCGTAAATCCAGCTTTTTGAAAAGTTCTAAGTACGCAGCATCTACTGACAAGATTGGTTGTATCACATGACCGCAACTACGTACTCACCCACTGTTTAAACTCTATGTTACCGAGCACGCCAGTGACCGTCATGACGGCAGGCCAGAAGATGACCAGCATGAACGTAAGTCCGATCGCTCCGATGAAGGCAATGATCTTGGCCCCGCGGAAGGTGCTGGCCACTTCGGACAGGTCCGGTCGATTGTCCA
>JAODUO010003294.1:0-15524 GCA_025642075.2 Ridgeia piscesae
TAATGGCTCAAACTGTGAAATGTCCCCTTCATAGGCACATGATGGTAAAGAGACTGGCATTTAAAATAACAATACAGAATGAGGTGGTAGGAAAGTCATTCATGAATGTCTCGCTATCATCGATCAAACTAGCTACTAAACCTAACATGTTTTCTCTGCAGCAACGGACCATTTCAAAGGGCGATACAAAATATGGTCAACACAAAATATGTCCACTGTGCACAGTGACCGCAGTCCACAGTGTGACTGTGTGTGTTATCATCAACACTGTGTACAAGAGGGTTGATAAAAACTATGCACACAAAATTTTATCCAGGTGCGAGCAATGAAATTACTTTCAAGTTTCATGCAAGACTCTTGCTATATATATTTACATATGAACAGTCCCAATGAGAGATGTCATGTTTAATCAGACAAAAATCTTGCACAACTTACACATGGAAGTATACCTTAGTCATCATATAAGAAACCCCCAAAATACTTTAGCTTACGAACCGATACAGTAATAACTCAAGCAAAACAACTTTATCAGCAAATGACACTGAAAATGAAGAAGAAGCCGGATGGAGTAGTAGACACCAGGAGGAGGTGGGAAGTAACACGCCTCACGGGCGGGACGGGACGGGACAGGCAGCAGGCAGGAGGCAGGCAGGCAGGCAGGCAGGCAGGCAGGCAGGCAGGCAGGCAGGCAGGCAGGCAGGCAGGCAGGCAGGCAGGCAGGCAGGCAGGCAGGCAGGCAGGCAGGCAGGCAGGCAGGCAGGCAGGCAGGCAGGCAGGCAGGCAGGCAGGCAGGCAGGCAGGCAGGCAGGCAGGCAGGCAGGCAGGCAGGCAGGAAAAGGCAGGAAAGGCAGGCAGGCAGGCAGGCAGGCAGGCAGGCAGGCAGGCAGGCAGGCAGGCGGGAAAAAAACCAAGGCAGAAACAGAACAGATACGGGAGCAGCTCTGGTGGGGACTAAAAAGAAGACACCATGGAGCCATTTGACTAAGAAAAACCTCATAAATGAAGTCCGTCATTACACATAATCTTTGTGAACTATAAGTGGAGTTATAAATACCAAACCACACCGTTTATGTCACTGAAAACATTGTTTCCATGACACAGTCAGACACATTAGCAAGCATGTTGTTGATCTGTATTTGTGTTGACTGTTTTCACATATAGGTTGACTGATAAGAAAAAAGATCTGAGGATCTCTGTAAATTGCTGGTAAATACAACCCTCTGATTACATTCCATGAAAAATCATCTGTGTATTTCTGAAATGTCATTATTTACCCTAGCAGATTGATAGAGGATATCACTCACTCAGACAGTGCAATAAGGCCAGCAAATGTACACAGGGTTATCAGTTTTATTACCACATAAATCATATTGGTGTATATATTTATCATGAGTAGTTTATTGTGGTACAGAGGAGCCATTCAACAACTTTATCTAACTGGTTATACAGTCTAAAGGCTAAACATGTTCTCTCTAGTTCCAGCCCTGACACCAGCCACACAGGGCATGAATGAGGTAATCACACAGTCTGTGCATTACAGCCCTGTGACCAATTTGCTAATTTGCCTGACTTCCTTCCTCTCCTCATTATACCTGGGGCAAGTAAACACAAGACAGGAAGTGGGTGTAACAAAGTACTTTTTGAAGCTATACAATATACACATGTAATTATTAAACCCCAAATGAGACGTAGAAGTATTAAAACATTACAGAGAAACTTGCACAGTTTGAAGAAAGGTTTCTAATAATACCATTAAATATATTTATACTCATTTTTCTTTTTTACTATACTATATATATATATATATTTAAATTTAAAAAATATTATTTTTTTCTAAATTTTTATTAAATTTTAAAAACTTTTTTAAAAAATAAAAACTTTTTTTTAAAACTATTAACCAATTAAATAATAATATATTTATTAATATAATTAAATTTTTATAAATTATAATTTTTGTGTGGTGTGTGTGTGTGTGTGTGGGGTGTGGTGTGTGGTGTGTGGGGTGTGTGGTGGTGTGTGGTGTGTGGTGTGTGTGTGTGTGTGTGGGGTGTGTGTGTGTGTGTGTGTGTGTGTGTGTGTGTGTGTGTGTGTGGGGTGTGTGTGTTTTTTTTTTTTTATTATAATTTTAAATTTAATTCTGCAGCATTGGTTACAAACACCTACAAAGCTGACTTAAGAATGCAATACTTTCAAAATACAAAGTGTCCAGTCTACAAGAAGTAACTCTACATGTGGTCAGTGTAGTAGTGTCACCAGTGGACACTGGACACTGGTTACCAAGACATGGTTGAGCATGACAAAGCAGGACATTGCCACGCCCCAGTGACCTGAGGGCAGGGTGATACACTTGTCTCTTGTTTTGGTCAGGTATTTAATCAATCGAAGTGTCCCTGTGGGATTCTATTGCACGGGGGGTCTTCTCAAAACGATGAGGGCAAATCACAAAGTAGGCGCTACTTTAAAGTAAGAGATCTGTCTAAGAGAAAATGTGTTTCTCCCAATATTTACTATTTCAGGTTGAGGTGTAAAATGTTGTCATTTTAATGTGTTCCCTGTTTAGCAGGAAATAAGTTAATACTAATGTGTCACTTGCAGTAGTGATTGATATAATTATATTAACCTATGAATTACCACACATACAAGGTTAACATAGGCTGAATAGTAGTCACAACTTCTGGGAAATTGTTTCACCAGGTATTTAAATAGTTCACAAATCAAGAACTTTTCCCTGTAAGGAGTCAAGTGATATCTGATTCTACAGTGGTTTTTGGTGTCCCAAATGTGGGACAGTGAGAAAGATTAAGGAGTTGTGATGTCAAATAGGACTCCTGGAAACACAGCGAGGTGGTTGAAGTAGGCATATTGGGGATACAATTATGATAAAACAATATAGCAGTGACTCTTCTCTTGAGAAGATGTGCTGGTGTTGCAAATAACCGAAAAAAAGTGACTTCATAATGAAGCTACATCATTTATATTATGATATATAGCCCAGTATCCACTCCATGGGATTTGTCAGTGTTTTACACTTTTCTCCCTGGCAGACCTGTTTAATCAAACATCACCTTGACATATCTGGGAAACATTCAGCCACAATGCAATAAATGCACAAAGGCTTTGTACACAGTATTAGTAGTCACCTCCACCTGTGGCCAGGTGCTCACTCATACACACTACTGAACCCGGAGCAGTCAGGAATGAACTAACAGCAGTGAAAGATGAGAATATGATGATACAGTTTAGACATTTCAACAAAACTTTACAAGAGTGTCAACACATGCAGAACAAATATGCAGTGTTATACTGTTGACAAAAAAACGCCCACTTTAGTTGACACACCCAAACGATCAACATTCTTTAGCTAAATTACTCATGATTCTTTCAAAAGTACTTCCAGACTTTCATTCAAAAGAAAATCTGAATTTATGACTTCACATTAGAAATATGTTATTTAATCCTTAGTATCTGACATAACATTGCTCTAGTTGTTCTTGTTACCAGGTACAACACCCAGAGGTGGCATGTATCTAGGTTCATCTGGCACCATTTAACAGTTCACCCATTTCCTACATACCATTGACTGAAAAAAAAAACCCCCCCCCCCCCCCCCCCCCCACACCACACCACACCACACCACACCCACACCACACCACACCACACCACACCACACCACACCACACCACACCACACCACACCACACCACACACACCAACCACACCACACCACCACACCACACCACACCACACCACACCAGCCGCACTCTTGGCTATTTACAAGCAATTTCCCTTAATTTTCTTGAAACAAATGTGCATAAAAAAACAGCCTCCTGAATGCAATACGAGAATAAACTGTGTGGCTATTTCTGTGTGACAATGTGCCTTGGATTCACCTGTCCCAATTCTATGACATTCATATATTGTAGGAAACAATCACCAAATAAAGAGTCTATGACCAACAATTGTACTTAATGCACCTCACTGTGTCAATAGATGATTATGTGTAAATGATTATGTGTAAATGCTCCCATCATTTGTTCATATAAGACACAATCAGATAAAGTCACTTACCAGGTAGGTTAACATGTATCATATCCATACAGCCATGGATGAGTTCACCAATTGTAAGCCCATGTTATTATGTCTTTAAAACACTAAAACAGTGTTCTTGTTCTTTATAACTAACTGTGGCCTGACAATAGCTTATAGCCACTGTAGCCAGTTAGCCACACAACACACGAATGCAGCATCACATGTCCTGTCACAGGTCACGTGACAGACAGACTGACTATCTGAGCCTCCTTATGCACTGTATCAGTGTGAAACAGGTTTTACTGGGTTATGATGTCATGGGACAAGAGAATTTCTTGGTTGATCACTTTTGCAAGCAGCCTTCATGTGTTGACAATGTGCATTTGAACAATGACACTAGTGTCTGTGTCCCTGACAGGACACTGTCGTCTGTCAGTAGCAGTGGTATTCTCATGAAGACACTCACTCTAGGCATCTCGTGTATAGTGTTGTGTACAGTTCCTCTAAACACACTGCATTTGTAATAATATATATGCCCTTCCTTTGCAATCGCAGGAATGCATTAAAGATCACTACTGTCCTATCAACTTCAATTTTCCCAGTTTCACTTCACTGGTAATTTGGTTGTTATCGAGCAATGAAGCAACACATTTATTCTAAATAAGGTAAATTTATAATATTTTCATGAATTCCTACATCTGCCAAACAGATGTTACATACTGCCCAACAAGTATTGTCAGGTAATTTATATTTATGTGGAACATTGCAGGTGTGTATGTGACATAGAGCGTACTTTATAAAGTTCTCACAAACATGTCACTTTGTCATCAATGTTTATATTCGTCTGTCCTTGCCACACTTGCCATCTCAGTGCTGTGTCAGTGTTTCTGAGCACATCACCTGATATTGAGCACACACACTAAGTGATCACTATCAGATAAGCACAAGCATGGTGACCTTTGTTTTACCAAGAGCAAGGGAGGGAGTGAAAGAAAGCAGAAGAAATTGCTTGGCTTTGTATCATACAGGCTTAAAACACATGCTATGTATTCCATGTTTCTTCAACTTTCAGCCACACAGCCAAGCAATTTCTTCTGCTTTCTTTCACTCCCTCCCTTGCTCTTGGTAAAACAAAGGTCACCATGCTTGTGCTTATCTGATAGTGATCACTTAGTGTGTGTGCTTGCCCTTAATGTCCAGGTGATTGTGCTCCAGAGACAGCCCATGAAATGTTATAGCTGCATTAACTGAAGAATGACAGGTGTTTTATGGCACAGTAAACTCAACAAGTGGAGTGTATGTCAAACACTGGAGAGTTGCTGCAGGGCTCAGTTTGGACAGTTCTTTCATGATGACTGGTTAACTAAGTGTAGGTTTTTATGATTCTTTGCCTAAGGCTGGCTTAGACACTTTGATGCCAGCCATCTTCCATTTGTGTCACACCTGCAATGTTCTACGTTGTTGCATTATACTAAAATTCCAAATTGGACTATATGTGCCATCTGTTTAGCAGATGTAGGAATTCATGAAAATATTATAAACCTACCTTATTTAGAATAAATGTGTTGCTTCATTGCTCGATAACAACCAAATTTCCAGTGAAGTGAAACTGGGAAAATTGAAGTTGATAGGACAGTAGTGATCTTTAATGCATTCCTGCGATTGCAAAGGAAGGGCATATATATTATTACAAATGCAGTGTGTTTAGAGGAACTGTACACAACACTATACACGAGATGCCTAGAGTGAGTGTCTTCATGAGAATACCACTGCTACTGACAGACGACAGTGTCCTGTCAGGGACACAGACACTAGTGTCATTGTTCAAATGCACATTGTCAACACATGAAGGCTGCTTGCAAAAGTGATCAACCAAGAAATTCTCTTGTCCCATGACATCATAACCCAGTAAAACCTGTTTCACACTGATACAGTGCATAAGGAGGCTCAGATAGTCAGTCTGTCTGTCACGTGACCTGTGACAGGACATGTGATGCTGCATTCGTGTGTTGTGTGGCTAACTGGCTACAGTGGCTATAAGCTATTGTCAGGCCACAGTTAGTTATAAAGAACAAGAACACTGTTTTAGTGTTTTAAAGACATAATAACATGGGCTTACAATTGGTGAACTCATCCATGGCTGTATGGATATGATACATGTTAACCTACCTGGTAAGTGACTTTATCTGATTGTGTCTTATATGAACAAATGATGGGAGCATTTACACATAATCATTTACACATAATCATCTATTGACACAGTGAGGTGCATTAAGTACAATTGTTGGTCATAGACTCTTTATTTGGTGATTGTTTCCTACAATATATGAATGTCATAGAATTGGGACAGGTGAATCCAAGGCACATTGTCACACAGAAGTAGCCACACAGTTTATTCTCGTATTGCATTCAGGAGGCTGTTTTTTTATGCACATTTGTTTCAAGAAAATTAAGGGAAATTGCTTGTAAATAGCCAAGAGTGCGGCTGGTGTGGTGTGGTGTGGTGTGGTGTGGTGTGGTGTGGTGTGGTGTGGTGTGGTGTGGTGTGGTGTGGTGTGGTGTGGTGTGGTGTGGTGGTGTCGTGTCGTGTCGTGTCGTGTGGTGTCGTGTGGTGTGGTGTGGTGTGGTGTGGTGTGGTGTGGTGTGGTGTGGTGGTGTGGTGTGGTGTGGTGTGGTGTGGTGTGGTGTGGTGTGGTGTGGTGTGGTGTGGTGTGGTGTGGTCAGTCAATGGTATGTAGGAAATGGGTGAACTGTTAAATGGTGCCAGATGAACCTAGATACATGCCACCTCTGGGTGTTGTACCTGGTAACAAGAACAACTAGAGCAATGTTATGTCAGATACTAAGGATTAAATAACATATTTCTAATGTGAAGTCATAAATTCAGATTTTCTTTTGAATGAAAGTCTGGAAGTACTTTTGAAAGAATCATGAGTAATTTAGCTAAAGAATGTTGATCGTTTGGGTGTGTCAACTAAAGTGGGCGTGTTATTTGTCAACAGTATAACACTGCATATTTGTTCGTGCATGTGTTGACACTCTTGTAAAGTCTTGTTGAAAGTGTCTAAACTGTATCATCATATTCTCATCTTTCACTGCTGTTAGTTCATTCCTGACTGCTCCAGTTCAGTAGTGTGTATGAGTGAGCACCTGGCCACAGGTGGAGGTGACTACTAATACTGTGTACAAAGCCTTTGTGTATTTATTGCATTGTGGCTGAATGTTTCCCAGATATGTCAAGGTGATGTTTGATTAAACAGGTCTGCCAGGGAGAAAAGTGTAAAACACTGACAAATCCCATGGAGTGGATACTGGGCTATATATCATAATATAAATGATGTAGCTTCATTATGAAGTCACTTTTTTTCGGTTATTTGCAACACCAGCACATCTTCTCAGAGAAGAGTCACTGCTATATTGTGTTATTATAATTGTATCCCCAATATGCCTGCTTCAACCACCTCGCTGTGTTTCCAGGAGAATAATTAAGTCCTACTTGACATCACAACTCCTTAATCTTTCTCACTGTCCCACATTTGGGACACCAAAAACCACTGTAGAATCAGATATCACTTGCCTCCTTACAGGGAAAAGTTCTTGATTTGTGAACTATTTAAATACCTGGTGAAACAATTTCCCAGAAGTTGTGACTACTATTCAGCCTATGTTAACCTTGTATGTGTGTAATACATTTGGGGCTGGTTAGTTCTAATTCATAGGTTAATATAATTATATCCGTCACTACTGCAAGTGACACATTAGTATTAACTTATTACCTGCTAAACAGGGAACACATTAAAATGACAACATTTTACACCACAACCAGGGACTGAAATAGTAAATATTGGGAGAAACACATTTTCTCTTAGACAGATCTCTTACTTTAAAGTACCGGTAGTGCCTACTTTGTGATTTGCCCTCATCGTTTTGAGAAGACCCCCTGTGCAATAGAATCCTCACAGGGACACTTCGATTGATTAAATACCTGACCAAAACAAGAGACAAGTGTATCACCCTGCCCTCAGGTCACTGGGGCGTGGCAATGTCCTGCTTTGTCATGCTCAACCATGTCTTGGTAACCAGTGTCCAGTGTCCACTGGTGACACTACTACACTGACCACATGTAGTAGTTACTTCTTGTAGACTGGACACGTTTGTATTTTGAAAGTACTGCATTGCTTAAGTCAGCTTTGTAGGTGTTTGTAACCAATGCTGCAGAAGTTAAATTATATATACATATACACACAAACACACACACACACACACACACACACACACACACACCACACACCACACACCACACACCACACACTACAAATTACACACCACACACCACACACACACACACACACAATAATATATATATATATATAATATATATATAATAGATATAATAGATATAATAGATATATAATAGATATATATATTAGATATATAATAGATATATAATATATATATATATATATATATATATATATATATATATAGTATATGTAAAACACAGAAACAATGAGTATAAATATATGTAATGGTATTATTAGAAACCTTTCTTCAAACTGTGCAAGCCTCTCTGTAATGTTTTAATACTTCTACGTCTCAGTGTGGTTTAATAATTACATGTGTATATTGTATAGCTTCAAAAAGTACTTTTGTTACACCCACTTCCTGTCTTGTGTTATACTTGCCCCAGGTATAATGAGGAGAGGAAGGAAGTCAGGCAAATTAGCAAATTGGTCACAGGGCTGTAATGCACAGACTGTGATTACCTCATTCATGCCCTGTGTGGCTGGTGTCAGGGCTGGAACTAGAGAGAATATGTTTAGCCTTTAGACTGTATAACCAGTTAGATAAACCTGTTGAATGGCTCCTCTGTACCACAATAAACTACTCATGATAAATATATATACCAATATGATTTATGTGGTAATAAAACTGATAACCCTGTGTACATTTGCTGGCCTTATTGCACTGTCTGAGTGAGTGATATCCTCTATCAATCTGCTAGGGTAAATACTGACATTTCAGAAATACACAGATGATTTTTCATGGAATGTAATCAGAGGGTTGTATTTACCAGCAATTTACAGAGATCCTCAGATCTTTTTTCTTATCAGTCAACCTATATGTGAAAACAGTCAACAGCAATACAGATCAACAACATGCTTGCTAATGTGTCTGACTGTGTCATGGAAACAATGTTTTCAGTGACATAGAGCGGTGATGGTTTGGTATTTATAACTCCACTTATAGTTCACAAGAGATTATGTGTAATGACGGACTTCATTTATGAGTTGTCTTAGTCAAATGGCTCCATGGTGTCTTCTTTTTAGTCCCCACCAGAGCTGCTCCCGTATCTGTCTGTCTGCCTGCCTGCCTGCCTGCCTGCCTGCCTGCCTGCCTGCCTGCCTGCCTGCCTGCCTGCCTGCCTGCCTGCCTGCCTGCCTGCCTGCCTGCCTGCCTGCCTGCCTGCCCGCCTGCCTGCCTGCCTGCCTGCCTGCCTGCCTGCCTGCCTGCCTGCCTGCCTGCCTGCCTGCCTGCCTGCCTGCCTGCCTGCCTGCCTGCCTGCCTGCCTGCCTGCCTGCCTGCCTGCCTGCCTGCCTGCCTGCCTGCCTGCCTGCCTGCCTGCCTGCCTGCCTGCCTGTCTGCCTGTCTGTCTGTCTGTCTGTGAGGCGTGTTACTTCCCACCTCCTCCTGGTGTCTACTACTCCATCCGGCTTCTTCTTCATTTTCAGTGTCATTTGCTGATAAAGTTGTTTTGCTTGAGTTATTACTGTATCGGTTCGTAAGCTAAAGTATTTTGGGGGTTTCTTATATGATGACTAAGGTATACTTCCATGTGTAAGTTGTGCAAGATTTTTGTCTGATTAAACATGACATCTCTCATTGGGACTGTTCATATGTAAATATATATAGCAAGAGTCTTGCATGAAACTTGAAAGTAATTTCATTGCTCGCACCTGGATAACATTTTGTGTGCATAGTTTTTATCAACCCTCTTGTACACAGTGTTGATGATAACACACACAGTCACACTGTGGACTGCGGTCACTGTGCACAGTGGACATATTTTGTGTTGACAATATTTTGTATCGCCCTTTGAAATGGTCCGTTGCTGCAGAGAAAACATGTTAGGTTGTAGTAGCTAGTTTGATCGATGATAGCGAGACATTCATGAATGACTTTCCTACCACCTCATTCTGTATTGTTATTTTAAATGCCAGTCTCTTTACCATCGTATGCATATGAAGCATAATGTGGCGGCACCAGTCGTCAGTGATAGCCACATTTGGAGAACAAAAAATACCATGGTTTCATGCTCATCAAATCATGGTCACATAATCCGCTAAATGATATTATGTTCTTACGTTTGGGCAATGTTGTTATGTGCATAGTTTCAGCTCACATTTAATTATCACACATCTTGCTTCAGAGAGTTTATAAATAGAAAACAACACGTATTGTGATATGTGAAATGACAAATCACGACATGAGTAATGGTGTGTTTCTCACTGCGTGGATATAATTAGCTGGGATGTTATTAAATGTCTGCTGGATTGTGGAGACGGCCCCCTCACAGGTGATCAGCCATGCATGACAATTATGATATAGGAGGAAAGTGCATTCAGTGTCACCCGGGCGGGTATACCTGCAAGGTGTGTCAGAACTAGAGGGGCACTTTAGACAAGTCACGCACCGGTTGTTGGCTGTGGCCATGCTGGCAGTGGCAGTGGCTGCGGACATCCGTGAGAGTGTGAAACCAGCGGAATTAGAATTAGAAATGACCAGGCACATCAGCTGTGATTGTTCTCTGTGGTCAGTGTGAGGTCAGACCAGCAGGACATCCGGTGACCAGTGGCACACGTGGATTTATGTTGTATCCTGATAAAGTTCACTTGATGATTTCGCTCTGTAGACAGGTAAGTTATAGTTTCTGTTAGTCGTTAGTGAATTAATGTTAGACTGTTGGACAGGCAGGTGAGAGAGGGTGGAATCCACCTGGTGTCAGTCAATATTTGGGCAGTTTTATTCACCCTATATCTTACCTGTATCATTCAGAAAGACACGCTTAATTAAACAAATGGTGATCCTTCTGACTTAAGAAATAACAGTGAAATAGCAGCTGCTGTACAAAGGGTAAATGTGTAATCTGTCTAGGTCTGGCAAAGTGGTGGTCTTAATCTCTTCTCCAGCCATCTAGGACATGGTCAAGAGTTGTCAGCTGGTCATGGAAGTAAGAGGCTCGAAGTAGGCAGTGTCCAGGACAAGACTGTCCTGACTGAGTCCTTACAGGACATGGATGGATTACCAGTCTACCCATGTAGTCGGAGTGAAGTGTTGAGTGGACAATATAATAATGTTTGATATAATGTTACAAATTGGCACACTATTTCACCAGCAAAGCCAACTAGAATTTGGTTCAATACTTGGATTCGTTATACTTGGGTGGACTGGCTTGTTAATGATATTGCACTTACATAATCTTGGCTGAGGCTAAGGTTTCTAGGGTCAAAATAGTATTTAACCTTAACTTTCTATATTGTAATGCTTTAATGTTGTCTTTGAGACTTGCTTATTGCACTTAATTATGCTCAAGTCTGTTTGGCAAGCCATTATATTTTAATTATATAAAACATTAAGTGAACATCATAGGTTTTCCACAATTTCTATTTTGAGAGTTCTGTAGCCTCCGGTGTTTCTTTCCGTCTCATTTATGAACAGTTCAACCTACATTTGACATGTGAAACCAGATGAATCGTGTTAAGATTGCTGAAATGTCATCACCCTCTTTATAGAGATAACATAGTTGTTTGAATGAAAGCCACTATCAGCAAATCAAAAAATTATACCCGGTGTGTGTCCAGCATTTGTAATGATAAATACATGTACATGGTCTGGGTGACTTCTATAGGTTAAATAAAGATCACTCCAGCTGTAGATTTATCATAACTTGTGGGAATAATTAAAAACCAAAAATTTTAAAGGCGACCTTAGGGGCCCCCCAAAAATTTTTTTTTTTATTTTTTAAAATTTTTGGGGCTGGGAAAAAACCCTCTTTTGGGCCCTTTTTTTCCCCTTTTCCCCCCCCCGCTTGGGGCCCTTCTGGCCCCCTTTTTCTGGGGTCCCGGCTTTTTTTTTCTGTTTTTGCTTTTTTTCCTCTTTTGTCTCTTTTCTCTGTGTTTTCCTTTTGGCTGCCTGTTCTCTTTCGGCGTTTGCTGCGTCTTTTGGGGCTCCGGGGGCCTTTTTGGTTTCTGTTAAATTTTTCTCCAACCCTGTCAAAACCCTTTCCGTTTCCTTTAAAAAAATCCCGGAAGTTTTTGTTGAAATACTTAACCGGTGTAAACAAAAAAAATGTTTCCTATTTGAAAAGCTAAGTACCCAGTTAGGAAATTTGTGGAAAAAACTACAACCTAAGGCCGGCCTGGAATAAACCCAAGGGCCCTTGGGAGACCCAAGGAAATAAGCCACGGAAAACCCCCAATTTTCAACCCCGGCCCAAAAAAACATACAGGACCGGCATTTGGGGAACCAAGGACCCAAATACAAATAAGGCCGGGAATTTGGGGCCCCAGGGAAAACCTGAGTAAGGACCAAGGTGACGATAAGGGCCAAGGGCTTTGGAGACCTCAAACCAAACCTCGAAGAAAACAGGACCAAGGACCTTGGCAGCCTAAAGGACCAAGACCTGCCGGCCCGACCAAGACACAGGACCAGGACTAGTTTTTTCAGACCAAGGACGCAAGGCCTCGACAGAACCATTTACAGGACCTGGCTTGGCAGGACCTAAGCCAAGGACTCAAAAGGAAAACAGGACCAAAGGGCTTGGCAACCAAAGCCAAATGGCAGCCTACAGGACCAAGGACCTGCAGACTACAGGACCAAGGACATGGCAGACCTCAGGACCAAAGGGCCCGGAAAATCAGGACCAAGGACATTTGGGGCCTACAGGCCAAAGGGCCTCGCAGACTACAGGACCAAGGACCTGGCAGACCTACAGGCCAAGGACCTGGCAACCACAGGAAAAACCTCCGACCTACAGGACCAAGGACCTGCAGATCAGGCCAAAACCTCCCCCCACAAAGGTTTCAGAGTTAAAACCCGAAATTGAGCGGAAAAACAGACCTGGAAACCAAACACAGCAGGAACAACACATCGAAAACAAGGTTTCATTTTTTAAATCTCCCTTGCATATTAATTTTGTTAAAGCGGAATAATTTATTGTTCAGGACACCAACCCCAGATTCAGAGAAACACCCAAGTTACCTGTAGTACAGATGACACAGATGACTTTATCTGCCATTCTTGATTGGTGCTCATAATTCCTGGATCATACTCTACAGCAAATATCTTCAAAAGAAATACCCCTGCACAACCACTTTCCTTGAACATTACCTTTGTTGAAGAAACAACTTTATGTGAAAACTCAGCACACTTCTCATTTAAAAACCCAAGTTATTTTAAGTGCATCTTCATTCTTGTAAGACAAAAATGGAACTCAAAATAGTTTGGTAAAATGCAGTGAACAATAAATGATAAACAAATTACTACTCGGGGAAATTTTTAAAATGTACACACAAATTTGTGACACACAAAACCTTATAATAATGGAGTGTAATAGTTTTCAAGAAAACAACACTGATGATTAATTTCACATTTTAATTTTAAAATTTGTCGATCAATAAATACTTTTTGCCTAACACAGAAATCCCTACACAAGATTTTGTAACACAACAATTAATTACAATGCAAACAACATTAATTCACTCGGTTTTGGTTAACAATCTCAAAACAATACGTACTCAAAAAACGGTTTTGTGGGATGAAGGTTTGCACTTTTTCATTTACTTTCCCCCCCAAGTTTTTAGTTTAATATGAGTCATCAATTTCAGGTCTGCAGGCATCAACAGGGTCTTCGAGTCATCAACAGGGTCTTCTGATATCATCAGGGTCTGGGTTTGAGGCATCTCAGGGTCTGTCTGAGGGCTAAAAACAGGGGTCTGTCTGAGGTCATCTAAAAGGGGCTGTCTGGGTCTATACAGGGGGTGTCTGAGTCATCTAAGGTCTATCTACTATCTGAGTCATCCCACGGTTGTCTGGGTCATAATACGGGTCGTCTGAAATCATTTTAACATGGTCTGTCTGAGGGATCATCAGGGTCTGTCTGAGGTCATTTTTAAAGGGGCTTCTGAGGGCATCAAAAGGGTCTGTCTGCCTCTGAGGTCATCATACAGGGTCTTTGAGTCTGAGGGATCATACAGGGTCTGTCTAAGGGCTTTACATCTCTTCATTAAAGTTGACACAAATTTGGCTCACACAGTCTTCCTTCTCAATGATTGCGTTTCCTCTGTCTGTCTCATGATTGTTTGATAACACAGGGTCTTACATCTTTTTCACTCAACAGGTCTGTTACAGTCACCACACACACCCACCCTGCCATATTTAGAAGTGATAATTGGGGCCTAATCACTCACATCTTGTTCAACAACAAGTATGATAACCTGGCTATAGAGACTGGGCACTGATGCAAGTGACTGCTGCGGCTAAACACTGCTGTCTACTTCATCTTATCTATGGCAGACTTTACATTAAAAATTTTTCCCCAAATGGAAGCATTCAGCTGTGTAGTAATTACTGCACAAAGACCATTCCATGTCAATAGCCTAGTTCTCTGTTACAAACGCGAGCAGGCAGCATGCTTACATTGGATACGTTTTATGGTTTCAAAAGGGCTTTAGTTTAGCCCTGGTTCTGTTGCCTGGGGTGTGAGGGTGGCTCAGGGTGCTGTGTTCTAACACCGGGCACTAAGACAGCATAGGAAGGACCGACATTTCTATAAGAAAATATACAAACAAAAATCAAGAATCACCCCGGTCCCCGAGAGAAAATATCCAAGTATTGATGTTGCAGACTTCAAGAAGAATAGTGACAAGACTGGTGATTCACACTGCAGTGAGCTGTGTATATACATATACTAAACCCCTGTCAAGTCATACCAACAGGAATGTTCACACATGGTATGTGTTTTCAGAAACACTAAAATGTACAAATATAATAATTTTATTTACATTTTACCAAACACACAGTGCATAATGAACGTATGTTTTGAGAAAGCAACACATTTTTCCCCTTTTCTGTTTTTTGCCAGGGGTTTTTATAGTAATATCAAGAGATAAATGGAAAATGGGAAAGGTTCCTGGGATGTAGCTGAAATGATCCCTTGATCTCTGTACCTGTTCAAATGGTGACACTTGTCAGTGATGGTAGATCTGTTTGCCTGGACTGTTTAGCAAATGGTTCACTGCATAAATCACGATTCACAGACAACTCAATCTACAATCCCTGTGAATACAACAACTATGAATCATGGATTAAACTTGAGATGTATGCACCAACATGACCAGACATGAGATGGAATGTGACAACCAGCTAGCAAGTCTCAAATTCACATTTTAATGTCAACTTGGTAATACATACGCTGCGTCCTGTAGCCGAGGGTTG
>JAODUO010003295.1:0-15075 GCA_025642075.2 Ridgeia piscesae
AAAAAAAAAAAAAAAAAAAAAAAAAAAAACAAGCCTACTTCAGAACGCCTTAGGGAAGGGAAAATTTAAATTAAAATGCACTACACATTAGAGCAGATGTGTGAAGAAGAAGGAGTTGGATTTGTAGATTTGTGGGGATATTTTGTTGGTAAAGAAGACATGTTTATGAGAGATGGCTCCATCTAGCGGAAAGGGCGCAGCAGTTTCTCGAGAACCTTCTTCGATCGATGAATAATGGAACAGGTTGCAACTTTTTAAACTAGTTTCGCAGGGGGGATACACAGAGAAGCCAAATACTAGAGGCATAGATAAAGATAGCAAAGACATCAGCAAAGAACAGCCTGGAAAGCCTCGGAATTTGGTTATAAATGTGTTTGTTTAAATGCAAGGAGCATAGTAAACAAAGAAATGAACTAACATTATGGTAGAAGATATGACCTCACATAATAGGTATAACTAATCTTGGGCCACACCCGATATATCAGATGCCGAATTAGAATGACAGGGTATGTAATGTTTAGGAAAGATAGATTAGGAAGAAGGGGAGGCGGAGTTATTTTATATATTAAAGAATCCATCCAAGCTTATGAAATAAATTAGAAAAGAAGCAGAATGTGAAGAAGTTTGTGTAACATAGTTACAGGAAATCAACATTAACTGTTGGGTTAGTGTATCGAGTCCAAACATAGCATGGAAGAGAATGAAAAATACATAACGCTATCAAAATAGTAAGACTCTTATATGGGGATTTACTATTACTACACTTGGTACGGAAATCAAGAGTTTTTAAATTTAGCAAGATAGTTTCTTTCTCAACATGTGTTAGAAGCAAACAGGGGCGAGAACGTGTTAGACATAGTATTGAGCTCACAGGAAAATTTCTTGATAACTCAATATTTTTCTAGCCAATAGGATAGTTCCCAAACCCGATTTCATTTTTCATCAAAGTAAAGGTTAAAATGAATAGAAAATAGGTAGGCAATTTTCAAAAGGCATTTATTTAAAAATCTAAGGGAATTTTTTAGGTGATCCCTCACTAGCCACTTTGTGACATCTTCCAAAAACATAACAGAAGCTGAATATTTTAAAGATGAAATTGACTGCGTCGTTGACAATTTGTCCTTGAAAAAACAGGGAAACGGTCTAGAAAACCCTTTCGAAGGAAATCATCAGATAAATCAAAAAAGCAAATTCTCTGATATAGACAACCTTTTAAAAATGGTATAATTTATGACACTTATTCAACCAAACTAATTACTCAAAGAGAAGACAAATTAAATGTTAAGATAAAACTGATTGCTAAATTTCCATGCGTATGGGAATAAACAAAAGTCCAGGATTATGTTTCCCTTTATCTTAAGGTTTGATGGAAACATAATAGGGGAATTCTTAATGCTAAAACAAATTTACCCTTTTGTTCGGTGTTTAATAGGAATATACTAATATCTTCCCTGGTAAACACCAATTAAAGTACTCATTTGACTATTTTGCCAAAGAATTTTCCCCATTGTTACCATCAATACCTTCTAGAAGGACCACCTCACCTGGAGTGGATGGGATTCCTCCCAAAAAACTTTGAATTTAGAACAAATCAGCATTTGCTTGAAGTGTTCAATTTCTAATTTCAGGTAAATTCTTAAGTGCTTATTAAAATTTCTATATTTTTAAAAAAGGTTGGAATAAGTCAAAAACTATAGCCCGTGACTTGAACATGTATTGGCAAACTTTATAAATGTTCTTCTTACCGTTGTTTTCTTGTTAAACAAATTGATAAACCCATCTCAACATGGGTTTTTAAAAGCGAGGTCATGCTTAACAAATATGTTATGTTTTTTGGAAGATGTCACAAAGTGGCTAGATGAGGATCACCAGTAGATATAATCTACTTAGATTTTAAAAAGCCTTTGACAAAGTGCCACACCAAAGACTACTACTTAAACTAAAGGCCCATGGCATAGGAAAAGGAATCTCAACTGGATAGAAAAATGGCTTATTGATAGAAGACAAAGAGTAGTAGTTGATGGGGAGGTTTCAAACTGGAAAGCGGTTTTGAGTGAGTACCGCGGATCAGTATGGGACCTATTTTATCTAATATTTCATTTTAATGATGACATACAGAAGGTGTTGAGTTTGCGGACCAAATTTTGAAAATTCAAGTCTATTCAGATAGACAGCATTTACAAGATGATCTTAATAAGTTGATAGAATGGTCTGAGAAGTGGCAAATGCTGTTTAATTTTGGAAAGTGTAAGTGCCTTCCCCAGGACATGGGAATGAAGATGCACAATATACAATGGGTGATACTGTACTAAATACTACCTTAAAGGAAAAGGACTTAGGGTTAACTATTAGTGCTGACATGAAGGTATCAGAGCAGTGTGGAATTGCAGCAGCGAAGGGAAACCAAATTCTTGGATTAATTAGACGAAATATAGTGTACAAAGAAAAAGAACTAATAATACCGCTGTATAAAACAATAGTTAGGCCTCACTTAGAATATTGTATACAAGCATGGAGGCCATATCACAAGAAGGATATTGATATGCTAGAAAGAGTACAAAGGAGAGCAACCAAAATGATACCAAAACTCAGGAATATTAGTTATGAAATGCGTCTAAAGAAGATTGAGAGGAGATCAGATTGAAGTGTTTAAAATATTGAATGGATATGAAAATATTGACAGAAATATATTTTTCACAGTCAAGGAAGAGAGAAGGACTAGAGGACATGGAGTTACATTAGCAAAGAAGCAGTGTAGATATTAGAAAATTTTCATTTTCACAAAGAACAGTAAACGAATGG
Organism: Ridgeia piscesae; assembly: GCA_025642075.2. Classification (NCBI taxonomy): domain Eukaryota; kingdom Metazoa; phylum Annelida; class Polychaeta; order Sabellida; family Siboglinidae; genus Ridgeia; species Ridgeia piscesae. The sequence goes on from JAODUO010003295.1 coordinate 2,803, forward strand.
AACAGATTATCAGCTGATTGTGTAGGTGCTAGTAGTGTTAATATATTTAAAAATAAAATCGACATATACCTAAGAAGGGCGGGGTATACTTAGATAGATAGGTTGGACTCTCGATAAGCCAAATGGCTTCCTAGTCCACCTGCCATCTAGAGTTGAATTTCTAGGTGTACTTTCTGTGCCAAACTGGTTGGTGCACACCGACTGGTTACCCGTAATGCATTGTTGTAAATGGTCACAACGGGCGAGACTGCTGGCCAGGCAATCCCGGGCGGCCCGTGCACGCCACCTGGTGACAGACCGCTGTGACAGTGACGTCACCAGTAACACTATGGAGAGTGATTATTTTTGTACACGTAAAGCATGTGTATATAATATTATAAATATATATTGTGTCGGAGGCAAGAGTACATACATACAAGGTCTACCCTGCAGTCTTGCTGGGGTTGTGATTGTACATACAATTGAAGATTGTTAGTGAAGGAATAAAAACAAGAATAAAATATGGAATCGTAGCTTGTTATTCATCCAAGTCGTCTGTAATAAGATTTATGTAGAATAATCTATATTTTGAACACTTATGGAATGTCATTAGAAAAGCATCGCACGTTTTGTAGTATTGCAATAAAGAGTCAGAATGTTAGTCGTGTATTTAGATGTAGAAAAACCATAAATCTAATGTAACATGTTAAAAAACAGCATAAAAACCATGACATTGTATACATGCATTATCCGGTATATCTAATTCACTTTCTTGCTGAATTACACTTGTATTGTTGAACAGATCCAAGAATATTGGAGTTTTTGTCAAAATTGTATTGATAGGCTAGTCATAAAAATACAATGTTTTACAACAATTTACAACTAAGCAACAAGAAAGTGTTACATCGTTCCAAACACAGATCAAAGAAACACATTACCGGGATTAATCATAGAGTAAAGCATGAAGCTGGCAGGCCCAGTTACTGCGCACTCGGCTTCAGGGCGCAGCCAGAGGAATGCCACAGTCTCTAGCATACAGTGTCTCGGTGTTGTTCAAGAGACACGCTGCTCATCGCATGCTTCTATGGGAGAATGGGAACTGATTTTCTCACTCGACAAACTGATATCGTTCACGTCCAGATACTTCATTACTTCAACTTCTCGGAATCCGGAACAGTTGAAACATCTCTGGTTAATCCACATAACATTAAGATCCAGTGTGGCTATCCAGAATATTACATCATGTATTTTGTTTACGGATGAATTTTCATTGAGGCTATCTTATGAAATGTTCTCCAGGGGTAAGACAGGTTTCTTCATCACCTGATCTTTTCAGAGACAGAACCACTTTTCAATCTGGATCTTTACAGGAGTAAGACAGAACCACCTCCCTCACCACCTGGACCTCATGTCTCCAGGGACTCAAGACAACCACCTCCTCTTACTGCACTTGGACCTGCCCCAAGTGCTGGACCTGTCCTCCAGGAGCAAACAGACCAATTCGCCTGGAGACTAGACCACCTCTCACTGTCTGGTCCTTGTCCCAGGGACAGAACCACCTCCTCACTCACCTGGGATCTTGTCTCAGGGGAGTAACCACCTCCTCATTCACTCAATCCTGTCCCGTGGTATGCAGGACCACCCTACCACTACTCCAGGAGTAACATAGAACCACCCATTCACTCACCTGACCTGTCCCCAGGAGTAAGCCTCCTCACCTACTCCGGTCCCTGTCCCAGCAAGGCAGGACACCTCCGTCACCACCTGGACCTGTCCTCCGTGAGTAACATAAACCACCTACCCACACTGGATCTGTCCAGGGAGGCGCAGAACCACCTCTCTCCTCACCTGACCTTGTCTCCAGGAGTAACATAGAACCACCTATCTCACTCACCTGGACCTTGGGAGTAAGGCAGAACCACCTCTCTCCCTCACCTGGACCTTGTCTCCAGGAGTAAGACAGAACCACCTCTCTCACTCACCTGGACCTTGTCTCCAGGAGAAAAGACAGGACCCCCACCATGGACCTTGTCTCCAGGGAGTGTCAAATCATCTTCTCTCACACCTGGTCCCAATCAGGATATAACTCACCTGGGACCTGTCCCGTGAAGATTGCACATCTCCCACTACCTGGACCTGTCTCCAGAGTAAGACAGAACTGCCTCCTCTCTCTCACCTGACCTGTCTCCAGGAGTAAGACAGAACCACCTCCTCTCTACAGGAGAAGACAGGACCACTCCCACCTCATTGGACTTGTCTCAGGGAGGCAGAACCACATCTCTACCTGGACCTGTCCCAGGAGTACCTCATCCCACTCAATTCAGATCTCAGGAGTAAGGCAGAACTCTCACCAATCTGACTGGGAGGCTTTGCACATCTCCTCCTCAATTACCTGGACCTGTCTCCAGGAATCACCTCTCTCACTCATCTCGGACCTTGTCCCAGGAAAGCAAGGCAGTAATCTTCGCTCAGGGGGACTTGTCTCTCAGGGAGTGGGCAGAACCACCTCTCATGCCCACCTGGACCTGTCCTGCACATCCTCCACCAATCTGGACTCTGTCTCAGGGCAGCAGAACCACCTCTCCTCACCTGACTTTGTCTCAGGAGTAAGGCATCTCTCCTCACCTGTCCCAGACCATCTTCTCACTGGACTTTGCTAGAGTGTTCTCATTTCACTGGTCACAGTCTCCAGTGAGGCAGAACCACCTCCTCACTCACCTGGGACTTTGTCTTCAGGAGTAAGGCAGGACCACCTCCTCTCTCATTCACCTGGTCCTTGTCTCCAGGAGTAAGACAGGACCACCTCTCTCATTCACCTGGTCCTTGTCTCCAGGAGTAAGACAGAACCACCTCTCTCACTCACCTGGACCTTGTCTCCAGGAGTAAGGCAGAACCACCTCTCTCACTCACCTGGTCCTTGTCTCCAGGAGTAAGGCAGAACCACCTCTCTCACTACTTTCAATCCTTGTCCACCTCTCCATTCAGTCCCAAGGAGTAAGGCAGTCAATTTCATTCATCTAATCCTGTCCTCCAGGAAAGTAAGACAGGACCATCTCTCGCCCACTAATCCCGTAATTCAGGAAGCAGGATCATTGATCTGTCTCCAGGAGTAAGATACTCTCTCACTCAATCTGGTCCTTGTCCCAGGAGAAGGCAGACCACCTCCAACACATCTATCCCAGGAGTACATAGAACCACTCCTATTCATTCACTGGACCTGTCTCCAGGAGAAGGCAGAACTCTCACTGGCTCTGTCCCGTGAAGGCAGGACCACTTCTGCCCACCACTGGATCTGTCCTCATGGTCTATCTCAACTCACTCCAGGAGTAAGGCAGAACCATCTCTCTCACTCACCTGGACCTTGTCTCCAGGAGTAACATAGAAATCATCTATCTGACAATCTGATCTGTCCCAGGAGCAAGGCAGAAATATCTCTCACCTGGATCTGTCCCAGGAGTACATAGACTCACTGGAGATCTGTCTCCAGGAGGCCAGGACATCTTCACTCACTGGATCTGTCTCCAGTGAGCAAGACACACCTGGACCTGTCCCCGTGAGTAAGACTGTCTTCTACCTGGATCTGTCCCAGAGCAAGACAGAACCACTTCCTCTCACCTCATCTGGATATTCCAGAGCAAGACAGAACACTCTCTTCCGCTCACCTGGACCTGTCCCAGGAGTAAGACAGACCACCTCTCACCACCTGTCCTTGTCCCAGAGCAAGACAGAACACTCACCACCTGGACCTGTCCCAGGAGCAAGACAGAACCACCTTCCTCCTCACCACCTGGACCTGTCCCAGAGAACCACCCCACCACCTGTACCTGTTCCAGGAAGCACACTGGGATCTGTCCTCAAGGAGTAGCAGCAGAACCATCTATCTCACTCCTTCCTGACCTGTCTCAGGGCTGGACTCTGTCTCGTGAGCAGACCACCTCCACCACCCTGGACCCAACAGAGGCAGAACCACCTCTCTCACCACCTGACTTTGTTCAGGGAGTAGCAGTATCCACTTCATTAATCTGTCATTGTGAGTAAGGCAGAACACCTCTCTCACTCACCTGCCTCAGGAGGCAAGGCAGGATCACTCATTCACCTGGTCTCTGTCTCAGAGTAAGACAGATCACCTCTCATTCACCTGGTCCTTGTCTCCAGGAGTAAGGCAGAACCACACCTCTCTCACTCACCTGGTCCTTGTCTCCAGGAGTAAGGCAGGACCACCTCTCTCATTCACCTGGACCTTGTCTCCAGGAGTAAGGCAGAACCATCTCTCTCACTCAGGGAGTGGGCAGTAGAACTACCTGGTCCTTGTCTCCAGGGAGTGGTGGCACCTCACTCCTACTCACCTGGTCCTTGTCTCCAGGGGAGTGGTGAGACAGCCTCTCATTCTCACCAACTCTGTCTCAGGAGTAAGACAGACCACCTCTCTCATTCATCTGTCTCGAACTCAGGGAGGCGGCAGGATCATCTCTCATCTTGTCTCCAGGAGTGCTCTTGTCTCCAGGGGAGTGCGTGGACCACCTGACCTTGTCTCCAGGGGAGTAACATAGAACCACTTTATCTCACTACCTGGGAATCTACCTCAGGAGGCGCAGAATCACCCTCTCTCACTCACCTGGTCCTTGTCTCACTCCTGGAGACAAGGACCAGGTGAGTGGGAGAGAGGTGGTTCTGCCTTACTCCTGGAGACAAGGTCCAGGTGAGTGAGATAGGTGGTTCTATGTTACTCCTGGAGACAAGGTCCAGGTGAGTGACAGAGGTGGTCCTGCCTTACTCCTGGAGACAAGGACCAGGTGAGTGAGAGAGGTGGTTCTGTCTTACTCCTGGAGACAAGGTCCAGGTGAATGAGAGAGGTGGTCCTGCCTTACTCCTGGATACAAGGACCAGGTGAATGAGAGAGGTGGTCCTGTCTTACTCCTGGAGACAAGGACCAGGTGAATGAGAGAGGTGGTCCTGCCTTACTCCTGGAGACAAGGACCAGGTGAATGAGAGAGGTGGTCCTGCCTTACTCCTGGAGACAAGGACCAGGTGAATGAGAGAGGTGGTTCTGCCTTACTCCTGGAGACAAGGACCAGGTGAATGAGAGAGGTGGTTCTGCCTTACTCCTGGAGACAAGGACCAGGTGAATGAGAGAGGTGGTCCTGCCTTACTCCTGGAGACAAGGACCAGGTGAATGAGAGAGGTGGTTCTGCCTTACTCCTGTACTCCTGGAGACAAGGACCAGGTGAATGAGAGAGGTGGTCCTGTCTTACTCCTGGAGACAAGGACCAGGTGAATGAGAGAGGTGGTCCTGCCTTACTCCTGAAGACAAAGTCCAGGTGAGTGAGAGAGGTGGTTCTGCCTTACTCCTGGAGACAATGACCAGGTGAATGAGAGAGGTGGTTCTGCCTTACTCCTGAAGACAAAGTCCAGGTGAGTGAGAGAGGTGGTTCTGCCTTACTCCTGGAGACAAGGTCCAGGTGAGTGAGAGAGGTGGTTCTGCCTTACTCCTGAAGACAAAGTCCAGGTGAGTGAGAGAGGTGGTTCTGCCTTACTCCTGAAGACAAGGTCCAGGTGAGTGGGATAGGTGGTTCTGCCTTACTCCTTGAGACAAGGTCCAGGTGAGTAAGAGAGGTGGTTCTGCCTTACTCCTGGAGACAAGGTACAGGTGAGTGGGAGAGGTGGTTCTGTCTTACTCCTGGAGACAAGGTCCAGGTGAGTGAGAGAGGTGGTTCTGTCTTACTCCTGGAGACAAGGTCCAGGTGAGTGAGAGAGGTGGTTCTGTCTTACTCCTGGAGACAAGGACCAGGTGAGTGAGAGAGGTGGTCCTGTCTTACTCCTGGAGACAAGGTCCAGGTGAGTGAGAGAAGTGGTTCTGTCTTACTCCTGGAGACAAGGTCCAGGTGAGTGAGAGAGGTGGTTCTGTCTTACTCCTGGAGACAAGGTCCAGGTGAGTGAGAGAGGTGGTCCTGTCTTACTCCTGGAGACAAGGTCCAGGTGAGTGAGAGAGGTGGTTCTGTCTTACTCCTGGAGACAAGGTCCAGGTGAGTGAGAGAGGTGGTCCTGTCTTACTCCTGGAGACAAGGTCCAGGTGAGTGAGAGAGGTGGTCCTGTCTTACTCCTGGAGACAAGGTCCAGGTGAGGGAGAGAGGTGGTTCTGCCTTACTCCTGGAGACAAGGTCCAGGTGAGTAAGATAGGTGGTTCTATGTTACTCCTGGAGACAAGGTCCAGGTGAGGGAGAGAGGTGGTTCTGCCTTACTCCTGGAGACAAGGTCCAGGTGAGTGAGATAGGTGGTTCTATGTTACTCCTGGAGACAAGGTCCAGGTGAGTGACAGAGGTGGTCCTGCCTTACTCCTGGAGACAAGGACCAGGTGAGTGAGAGAGGTGGTTCTGCCTTACTCCTGGAGACAAGGTCCAGGTGAGTGAGATAGGTGGTTCTATGTTACTCCTGGAGACAAGGTCCAGGTGAGTGACAGAGGTGGTCCTGCCTTACTCCTGGAGACAAGGACCAGGTGAGTGAGAGAGGTGGTTCTGTCTTACTCCTGGAGACAAGGTCCAGGTGAATGAGAGAGGTGGTCCTGCCTTACTCCTGGATACAAGGACCAGGTGAATGAGAGAGGTGGTCCTGTCTTACTCCTGGAGACAAGGACCAGGTGAATGAGAGAGGTGGTCCTGCCTTACTCCTGGAGACAAGGACCAGGTGAATGAGAGAGGTGGTCCTGCCTTACTCCTGGAGACAAGGACCAGGTGAATGAGAGAGGTGGTTCTGCCTTACTCCTGGAGACAAGGACCAGGTGAATGAGAGAGGTGGTCCTGCCTTACTCCTGGAGACAAGGACCAGGTGAATGAGAGAGGTGGTTCTGCCTTACTCCTGGAGACAAGGACCAGGTGAATGAGAGAGGTGGTCCTGTCTTACTCCTGGAGACAAGGACCAGGTGAATGAGAGAGGTGGTCCTGCCTTACTCCTGAAGACAAAGTCCAGGTGAGTGAGAGAGGTGGTTCTGCCTTACTCCTGGAGACAAGGACCAGGTGAATGAGAGAGGTGGTTCTGCCTTACTCCTGAAGACAAAGTCCAGGTGAGTGAGAGAGGTGGTTCTGCCTTACTCCTGGAGACAAGGTCCAGGTGAGTGAGAGAGGTGGTTCTGCCTTACTCCTGAAGACAAAGTCCAGGTGAGTGAGAGAGGTGGTTCTGCCTTACTCCTGAAGACAAAGTCCAGGTGAGTGAGAGAGATGGTTCTGCCTTACTCCTGGAGACAAGGTCCAGGTGAGTGAGAGAGGTGGTTCTGCCTTACTCCTGAAGACAAAGTCCAGGTGAGTGAGAGAGGTGGTTCTGCCTTACTCCTGGAGACAAGGTCCAGGTGAGTGAGAGAGGTGGTTCTGTCTTACTCCTGGAGACAAGGTCCAGGTGAGTGAGAGAGGTGGTTCTGCCTTACTCCTGAAGACAAAGTCCAGGTGAGTGAGAGAGGTGGTTCTGCCTTACTCCTGGAGACAAGGTCCAGGTGAGTGGGAGAGGTGGTTCTGTCTTACTCCTGGAGACAAGGTCCAGGTGAGTAAGAGATGTGGTTCTGCCTTACTCCTGGAGACAAGGTACAGGTGAGTGGGAGAGGTGGTTCTGTCTTACTCCTGGAGACAAGGACCAGGTGAGTGAGAGAGGTGGTTCTGTCTTACTCCTGGAGACAAGGTCCAGGTGAGTGAGAGAGGTGGTTCTGTCTTACTCCTGGAGACAAGGTCCAGGTGAGTGAGAGAGGTGGTTCTGTCTTACTCCTGGAGACAAGGTCCAGGTGAGTGAGAGAGGTGGTTCTGTCTTACTCCTGGAGACAAGGACCAGGTGAGTGAGAGAGGTGGTCCTGTCTTACTCCTGGAGACAAGGTCCAGGTGAGTGAGAGAGGTGGTCCTGTCTTACTCCTGGAGACAAGGTCCAGGTGAGTGAGAGAGGTGGTCCTGTCTTACTCCTGGAGACAAGGTCCAGGTGAGGGAGAGAGGTGGTTCTGCCTTACTCCTGGAGACAAGGTCCAGATGAGTGAGATAGGTGGTTCTATGTTACTCCTGGAGACAAGGTCCAGGTGAGGGAGAGAGGTGGTTCTGCCTTACTCCTGGAGACAAGGTCCAGGTGAGTGAGATAGGTGGTTCTATGTTACTCCTGGAGACAAGGTCCAGGTGAGTGACAGAGGTGGTCCTGCCTTACTCCTGGAGACAAGGACCAGGTGAGTGAGAGAGGTGGTTCTGCCTTACTCCTGAAGACAAAGTCCAGGTGAGTGAGAGAGGTGGTTCTGCCTTACTCCTGGAGACAAGGTCCAGGTGAGTGAGAGAGGTGGTTCTGCCTTACTCCTGGAGACAAGGACCAGGTGAATGAGAGAGGTGGTTCTGTCTTACTCCTGGAGACAAGGTCCAGGTGAGTGAGAGAGGTGGTTCTGTCTTACTCCTGGAGACAAGGACCAGGTGAGTGAGAGAGGTGGTCCTGTCTTACTCCTGGAGACAAGGTCCAGGTGAGTGAGAGAGGTGGTCCTGTCTTACTCCTGGAGACAAGGTCCAGGTGAGTGAGAGAGGTGGTTCTGCCTTACTCCTGGAGACAAGGTCCAGATGAGTAAGAGAGGTGGTTCTGTCTTAGTCCTGGAGACAAGGTCCAGGTGAGTGAGAGAGGTGGTTCTGTCTTACCCCTGGAGAGCATTTCCAGGTGAGTGAGAGAGGTGGTTCTGTCTTACTCCTGGAGAAAAGGTCCAGGTGAGTGAGAGAGGTGGTTCTGTCTTACCCCTGGAGAGCATTTCACTAAGATAGCCTCAATGAAAATTCATCCTTAAACAAAATACATGATGCTAATATTCTGGATATACACTGGATGTAATATTGTAATAGTTAACCAGAGATGTTTCCAACTGTTCCAGATTTCCACGATGCAGAAGAAGTTGAAACAATGGTGTCTGGACGTGAACAGTATCGAGCAGTTGGTCGAAGTGAAGGCGGAGGACATTCTCACATAGAACGTACGATTGAGCAGCAGTGTCTGCGAAGACAACACCGAGACACTGTATACTAGAACTTGTGGCATTCACTCTGGCTGTGCTGTTAGTGCACAGTAACTGAACACCAGCTGAAATAGCTGCCTCTGTGTTCTCATTGTCCATTAATGTGTTTCTTTACATGCCAGGACTGATCTGTGTTTGTTCAGAACAGTCTTCATAACTTTCTTGTTGCTTAGTTGTAAATTGTTGTAAAACATTGTATTTTTATGACTAGCCTATCAATACAATTTTGACAAAAACTCCAATATTCTTGGATCTGTTCAACAATACAAGTGTAATTCAGCAAGAAAGTGAATTAGATATACCGGATAATGCATGTATACAATGTCATGGTTTTTATGTGCTGTTTTTTAACATGTTACATTAGATTTATGGTTTTTCTACATCTAAATACACGACTAACATTCTGACTCTTTATTGCAATACTACAAAACGTGCGATGCTTTTCTAATGACATTCCATAGTCCAAAATATAGATTCTTCTACATAAATCTTATTACAGACGACTTGGATGAATAACAAGCTACGATTCCATATTTTATTCTTGTTTTTATTCCTTCACTAACAATCTTCAATTGTATGTACAATCACAACCCCAGCAAGACTGCAGGGTAGACCTTGTATGTATGTATGTACGTGACGGTGACACTGCCACGTTTCTCTGCTGTGCCCATGGCCGCACTCTTGCCTCCGACACAATATATATTTATAATATTATATACACATGCTTTACGTGTACAAAAATAATCACTCTCCATAGTGTTACTGGTGACGTCACTGTCACAGCGGTCTGTCACCAGGTGGCGTGCACGGGCCGCCCGGGATTGCCTGGCCAGCAGTCTCGCCCGTTGTGACCATTTACAACAATGCATTACGGGTAACCAGTCGGTGTGCACCAACCAGTTTGGCACAGAAAGTACACGCAAGAAACAGCAATATACTGTCGGTTTAACAAGATTTAACAAGATTTAACAAGATTGCCACCTAGAGATTCCACTCTAGATGGCAGGTGGACTAGGAAGCCATTTGGCTTATCGAGAGTCCAACCTATCTATCTAAGTATACCCCGCCCTTCTTAGGTATATGTCGATTTTATTTTTAAATATATTAACACTACTAGCACCTACACAATCAGCTGATAATCTGTTCCATTCGTTTACTGTTCTTTGTGAAAATGAAAATTTTCTAATATCTAGTCTACACTGCTTCTTTGCTAATGTAACTCCATGTCCTCTAGTCCTTCTCTCTTCCTTGACTGTGAAAAATATTTTCTGTCAATATTTTCATATCCATTCAATATTTTAAACACCTCAATCTGATCTCCTCTCAATCTTCTGGTTTCTAGTGTTGTTAAACCACATTCTTTTAGACGCATTTCATAACTAATATTCCTGAGTTTTGGTATCATTTTGGTTGCTCTCCTTTGTACTCTTTCTAGCATATCAATATCCTTCTTGCGATATGGCCTCCATGCTTGTATACAATATTCTAAGTGAGGCCTAACTATTGTTTTATACAGCGGTATTATTAGTTCTTTTTCTTTGTACACTATATTTCGTCTAATTAATCCAAGAATTTGGTTTCCCTTCGCTGCTGCAATTCCACACTGCTCTGATACCTTCATGTCAGCACTAATAGTTAACCCTAAGTCCTTTTCCTTTAAGGTAGTATTTAGTACAGTATCACCCATTGTATATTGTGCATCTTCATTCCCATGTCCTGTGTGAAGGCACTTACACTTTCCAAAATTAAACAGCATTTGCCACTTCTCAGACCATTCTATCAACTTATTAAGATCATCTTGTAAATGCTGTCTATCTGCATCACTTTTAATTTTCCTAAACACTTTTGTGTCGTCCGCAAACTTCAACACCTTGCTTGTTATGTCATCATCCAAATCATTGATATATATTAAGAATAAAATAGGTCCCAGTACTGATCCCTGCGGTACTCCACTCAAAACCGTTTTCCAGTTTGAAACCTCCCCATCAACTACTACTCTTTGTCTTCTGTCAATAAGCCATTTTTCTATCCAGTTGATCATTCCATTTCCTATGCCATGGGCCTTTAGTTTAAGTAGTAGTCTTTGGTGTGGCACTTTGTCAAAGGCTTTTTTAAAATCTAAGTACATTATATCTACTGGTGATCCCTCATCTAGCCACTTTGTGACATCTTCCAAAAAACATAACATATTTGTTAAGCATGACCTCGCTTTTAAAAACCCATGTTGAGATGGGTTTATCAATTTATTTTTAACAAGAAAATCAACCAGGTGATCTTTAATTAGTCTTTCTAATAGTTTGCAAATCACCGATGTTAAACTCACTGGTCTATAGTTCTCTGACTTTTTTTCTCGAACCTTTTTTAAATAATGGTATAATGTTTGCTTCTTTCCATTCTAACGGAACTATTCCCTCCTCTAATGACAAATTGAACACAGTTGCAAGCGGTATGCTGATTTGTTCTACAATTTCCAATAGTAATTTGGGAGGAATCCCATCCACTCCAGGTGATTTATTATCCTTCATATCTCTTATTTTCATAGCTACCATTGTTGGGGTTACAATTAGTTGTCCTAAATAGTCAAACTCTCTCCCTTTGAACTTAGTCTCAAGTACTGGTAATATACTAATATCTTCCCTGGTAAACACTGAACTAAAGTACTCATTTAGGTTTTCTGCCATTAAGAATCCCTCTGTTATTATGTTTCCATCATTACCTTCTAGAGGACCGACCTTATCCTGAACTTTCTGTTTACTTCGAACATACGCATAAAAACTCTTGCTGTCATGTTTTATATTAAAAGCTATTTTTTTTTCGTAGCTTCTCTTTGAATTTCTAATTTCAGCTGTAGCTTGATTAAGTGCTTCTTTATAAATGCTATAGTCTTCTTCACTTCCGGTATGTCTATATGTCTTCCACATCATTTGCTTGTACTTGATTTTTCTAATGGCTTCCTTCGATAAGTGTTTCTTCTTTGACCGTTTCCCCTGTTTTTTCAAGGGGACAAATTTGTCAACGACGCAGTCAATTTCACTCTTTAAAATATTCCAGCATTCTGTTGCTGTCTTATTCTTCAGTGTGTTATTCCAGTCTATCTTTGCTAAATATTCCCTCATGTCCTTATATCTTCCTTTGTGAAAATTTTCTCCTGTACCTTATTTTTCTATTCCGTTCTCCCTTTACTTTGATGATAAAATGTATCTGGTTGTGATCACTACACCCCAGTGGCTCACATATCTTGACATTATCAACAAATTCCTTCTGTGAGCTCAATACTATGTCTAACACGT
>JAODUO010003296.1:0-12500 GCA_025642075.2 Ridgeia piscesae
TCATTTGGCTGGGGTACGTGTTTGAAATTGATACACTGGTAAATAGCACTGCCACGGGGCACTGGCCAGAAACCAGTTGGGCGAGTATCTGGCGAATTCCGTTTGTGTTTCGGTGGTCGCTTCCCAGTTGCATTCAGCACATTGCGGCCCCCTTGAGATAAGAGATGACCAGATGACATCTTCCGTCGTTGTTTCGAAGACCTGTTGCCAGTCGGCCTCGACGTGTTGCATCCCGTTCCAAAGTCACGATGGCTATGGTGCCTAAGTGACAAGTTGCTCATCAACCTTTCAACACCGTTAGCAGAAAGACAAATGCCATCGCTCTTGAAGGCTGACGTGTCGCAAGATCCATCGCGAACAAGTAGACTTTCTACTTCAATTGTCTTCTCGTCACAGAAAGAGAGGGCACCCTCTGATACTTGAAATGTCACTGTGTTTCTAATCTTATGACCTATATATATATATATATATATATATATATATATATATATATATATATATATACGCCTTGGGCTTTTCACCACACATCAGCTTGGGGCGCTGTGCGACCTTTTCCATTGTCGGTGTCGGTGTCGGTGTCGGTGTCGGTGTCGGTGTCCCTGTCCCTGTCCCTGTCCCTGCCCTGTCCCTGTCCCTGTCCCTGTCCCTGTCCCTGTCCCTGTCCTGTCCCTGTCCCTGTCCCTCTCCCTGTCCCTGTCCCTGTCCCTGTCCCTGTCCCTGTCCCTGTCCCTGTCCCTGTCCCTCTCCCACTCCCTCTCCCTCTCCCTCTCCCTCTCCCTCTCCCTCTCCCTGTCCCTGTCCCTGTCCCTGTCCCTGTCCCTGTCCCTGTCCCTGTCCCTGTCCCTGTCCCTGTCCCTGTCCCTGTCCCTGTCCCTGTCCCTGTCCCTGTCCCTGTCCCCTCCCCCCCCCCCCCCCCCCCCCTCCCTCTCCTCCCTCCTCTCCCTCTCCCTCTCTCCCTCTCCCTCTCCCTCTCCCTCTCCCTCTCCCTCTCCCTCTCCCTCTCCCTCTCCCTCTCCCTGTTCCAGTTCCAGTTCCAGTTCCAGTTCCAGTTCCAGTTCCAGTTCCAGTTCCAGTTCCAGTTCCAGTTCCAGTTCCAGTTCCAGTTCCAGTTCCAGTTCCAGTTCCAGTTCCAGTTCCAGTTCCAGTTCCTGTTCCTGTTCCAGTTCCTGTTCCTATTATTGTTACTGTTAAATTGTTATTGTTAACATCATCATCACTATCAGCATCACCACATTATTATGTTACATATTGTTGTTAAGATCCACGACAACAGTTAAATGACCTACCACAACAGTCAGTTTGGCATAGTATGACAACTTTGAACACAATGACTATTTTCTGAAAGGTTATTAGCAACCATGATTCTTCGTCTTTAGCCGTTCGGGCGCACTATCATTAAAATGGAGTTATATTATAAAAACACTATAACTGTAAATGTAAGCAAATGCCTACGGTACAGGCTAACATATAATAATAAATAAATCATTACTAATCACATCAAAAGTCAAATCGAGCAACAACATTAACTAAAAGTCAGTGGTCATGAATAAGAGGCTCGTTTGAATAAATTATTCTTCGGAGTTGACTGAAATTGATGCAAAGAGTCACATTGGCGATATCACGTGGAAGATCGTCCCATAGAAAAGAAGGTAGCAAAAACCACACGAATATAGGTGTGTCTGTAAGCTTCATTTAATATACGCGTTATCAAGGGTATATATGTACGAGTTCGTTTCTGAGAGACTGTGTGTTTGTGTGTGTGTGTGTGTGTGTGTGTGTGTGTGTGCGTGCGTGTGTGTGTGTGTGTGTGCGTGCGTGCGTGGGTGCGTGCGTGCGTGCGTGCGTGTGTGTGTGTGTGTGTGTGTGTGTGTGTGTGTGTGTGTGTGCCTGGTTTTATTTGTGCGTGTCTCCGCTCAAGTTCGCATACGGTTTTTCCTCACTTTTCTTATAAACATTCCACTATTCGCCCTACATTGCATTTATTCAAAGGCTGCAAATTAACCGAAATATACGATTGGTTGTATGCAAACCATCGATGTTTGAATGTCAAGAAGACACAATAATGTATCTTTTATCCTAAACATATCAACTATGAAGTAAAAAGTAGTGGTAACCAATTATTAACCAGATTGTCAAGAACAACAACTATGAACATGTGAAATTCATAGGAATACATGCAAATATACATGTAACATGGAAAGAACACATTTACGTAATCAACTCGAAAATATGTCGAGCCATTTTTGCAATAAACAGAGTCACACATAGCTGACCATATAAATCACTAAAATTATTATATATCACTTTAAATAACAGTCACATAGCATACCGTAGACAAGCATGGGGCATCGGAAACACAAATACACTATAAATCTTACAACAATGTGCCTAAAGAATAATTAATAAGAAATGACAATGGACCTTTACGTAAGTAAAACAATATTGAAAATCGTAGATGTATTTAAATTACATACCTACCTCATTATGTATGTATTATTTTGAATATGATTTATTACCTACCTCGTTTAGAAATGTTTAAATACATATATTTTCTACAGATAAAAGAATAACCAGACAATTATTCTTGTTCAAGAGAAACCGAGAGGTCACCTTTCTATTAAGTTACCTAGTCATTATTTTACAAGACTATGGAACAACATAAATGAACAAATAAGAAATGTTAATCACAGGTCAAAATGTTAGTAAATCTTTAAAAACAAAGTCAAGTGTTTAATTTCATTCTTATAGGTACTCCAAGATAAGTCAAGTCTTGTTTGGATTCATATTTTCCATGCTTTCTCCGTAATTATACTCGTGTATATTCAAAAGAGTCGTTCAAACGTTTCGGATCGTTGTCAAATATCACCATATCACCGGCAACATAAACAAAGTACTATATATATTGATTGCAATGATGGTCATTTTAAATGACGATGGTGTCACTGGAAGATGCCGTTTAGCCAACTGAAAGCCATGCAATGCAAAACGCTGACAATTTAACATATGTTGTAGTTTTGTTTTAGTAAATGTTGCTTTGTGAAATAACGATGTACAGTTTTGTTTTGATAAAGTAATACTATATATTTAAGGAATCGCAATAACGCCTAGTCAATTAATTGAACATTGCTGTCCGATTGCTCTCAGTAGAGGGGAACCACCAACAATTGCATAGTTTAATAACTCCTTACTCCGTAGACACCTGCGGAATTTATGATCCTTTGTTTAGCTGTCGGGCCGTTATTTCAATACGAGTACTTTACATGTAGCCTATCATCTAAGTTGCCACCGATCCGTCAGCAATTGATGTCGTAACTTGGTCCCTTCAATCCATAGTTTCAATTCTATGGACCCTCTTTTACATAAAACACTGTATGGATTCCGCTCAATAAGTTCAACATATGTATATATGTTAGCCGTCTATATTTAGCAGTATTATCTCAACGAATACATGTCATGTCATGCTGAACAAATGCAAGTTAAACCGTATTATCCAAAATAATCAAACACCGTGGTGTTAAGCTGTGGAAATGTAGAGTAAAAACAATGGATTATAGTTATGTCATTGCAACAATCAATTGTCATATGAAAGGGTTTCTTCATTAAAGAATATGCCTTAGATAATTAGAATCCATCATTGCAATAATAATATGGGTATTTATGAGAATGGTATTGTTGTTATGTGTGCTATTACAGTATTATTATTTGGTGCAAATTCAAAAAGTTTGAGCTTGAAATGCATTACTTCGCATAAAAGAATAGTCTCATGTTTGGTTATCATGTCTTTGTGTGATTATATTGTCTTTGTTTGGTAATCTTGCATCACAATACAAATAACAACATATATATGACATGCACTGGAGGGAACATCTGCCAGTTGTAGCCTGACACTCTCATTATAGAAATATTGACAATACCATCAAAACATATACATTAACAAATTGAAATCTGTTATAGTTTATATAATATACCATCACCATCAACACAAATGTTTTACAATTATTACTTACAGTACTCCCAAAATGTTACCTTCACCATACGCAATCACTGAGCAAAGTGTGAGAAACTGATTCCGGTTGCCTAATAGTGCAATCGTCATGGCTGATCCCTTGGCGTTTGTCTTACAGGCAAACGGTCCTATCTTTCCACTTGGTAAATAATTGGTGTCGAATCCGCAATGTCCAAATTGTCCATGATATGGACAAACTTTAATGAAAATGTTCTCCATGTCATGACCTGAATATTGAATATATTGCTAGGAAGTACAGTAAGATAACACATTCTACGCGAAGCATAATTTCAATCGTTCATACTTTGAACTTCTAAAACTGCTAAGCATAGATGTAATATTTCCAGTCTCTCCGTCTCCGTCTCCGTCTCCGTCTCCGTCTCCGTCTCCGTCTCCGTCTCCGTCCCCGTCCCCGTCCCCGTCCCCGTCCCCGTCCCCGTCCCCGTCCCCGTCCCCGTCCCCGTCCCCGTCCCCGTCCCCGTCCCCGTCCCCGTCCCCGTCCCCGTCCCGTCCCCGTCCCCGTCCCCCGTCCCCCCGTCCCCCCGTCCCCCCGTCCCCCATTTATTTGAAAGACATTGTAATTACCTACACATTAGTACCATTATTATTATATTATACCTTATATATTGATGTTGCATATACTCGAATGCAATGGAAGCATACTAGACAACATGAGAAGCTAGTGCCCCGCCAGAGTACAGCGGCTAAGTGTCCGTTACCACCCCGGCCAGCCTCGGTCGAAACATCAGCAAATAAATAACAAAACAGTCCCGCAAGTTACACCACTTACAAATACCACAATAATTATAATACAACTACCCGATCATTGTATTATGAATATTGGCGGATTTGAAATTGGTATAAACTAAGAGTTGATTTTGACAAATCGTAATATGGCACCTTGCAAGCGGCAAGTGAAGGCAAGGAGGCACTTGGTGTGTAACCACTGCCACAGCTTTGTGGATTTTGCCGTATCGGGGTGCGGAAAAACTTGGTCAGAGACAACGGAAGAACGGTTTATGTTCCAATGTTTAGGGTGTTGGAAAGTGGACTGTCTGACAGCCGACTTAGCTAGGCTAACGGATATTGTGAAGGGGGTGGAGAATGGTGGGAGGGTGATTGCAAGGAAAACAAATGGAGAAAGAACAACAGGAAACATGACATGCAGGAAGGTGACAGGGGAGAAAGTGACAGTAGAGAAGGATGGAGGGACAAGGGGACAGGATATGAGAGAAGTAGATGCGACAGGAGGAAAGACGAATGGAAGAAAGGAAGTGAGAGTAGATGTGAAGTCAATAACAAGGACGATGACAGGAAGAAAAGAGACAGGAAAGAAAAGGAACATCAGAGAAAGCGGCAGGGGGAAAGTCAGCAACCAGGGAGATGCAAAACGGAGGAGCTACTCTGAAGCAGTGATCGAGGGGGCATTGAGAACAGAAAGGGTATTTATGCGAGACTCCATTTTGCGAAAGACAGACAGGACATTAAGCAAAGGAGAAGACGTTGTTGTTTGTCTTCCGGGGGCTAGGATAGAGCATGTGACTGAACGGGTAGAGAACGTATTGGGGCATGGCCAAGGGGGTCTGTATTGGAACACGTAGGGACGAACAATGCAGACAGGGATGGAACAACCAGGATAGTAAAGAGATACAGAGAGTTGGTAGAGACACTGAAGAAGACAAGAGTTGAACAGATCATACTATCAGGAATCTTGCCAGTGATGAGGGGAGGGGGAGTAATGTATAGTAACTGCAAGAGGATGGCAATTAACGCATTACTAGAGCAGATGTGTGAAGAAGAAGGAGTTGGATTTGTAGATTTGTGGGGATATTTTGTTGGGAAAGAAGATATGTATATGACCGATGGCCTCCATTTAAGCGGAAACTTTTTAAACTAGTTTCGCAGGGGGGGATACACAGAGAAGCCAAATATTAGAGGCACAGATAAAGATAGCAAAAAGAAATCAGCAAAGAACAGCCTGGAAAGCCCTACGGAATTTGGTTATAAATGTGTTTGTTTAAATGCAAGGAGCATAGTAAACAAAAGAAATGAACTAAACAATATGGTAGAAGATACTGACCCTCACATAATAGGTATAACTGAATCTTGGGCCACCCCCAATATATCAGAAGCCGAATTAGGAATGACAGGATATGTAATGTTTAGGAAAGATAGATTAGGAAGAAGGGGAGGCGGAGTTATTTTATATATTAAAGAATCCATCTAGGGTTATGAAATAAAACTAGAAAAAGAAGCAGAATGTGAAGAAGCTGTCTGGTGTAACATAGTTACAGGAAACTCAACATTAACTGTTGGGTTAGTGTATCGGAGTCCAAACATAAGCATAGAAGATAATGAAAAAATACATAACGCAATCAAAGAAGTGAGTAAACGGGACTGTATTATTATGGGGGATTTTAACCATGGGCATATAAAGTGGACATCTCTACAGAATACCGGGAGAGAGGATCAAGAGTTTTTAAATTTAGTTCAAGATACTGTCCTTTCTCAACATGTGTTAGAAGCAACCAGGGGCGAGAATATGCTAGACATAGTATTGAGCTCACAGAAGGAATGTGTTGATAATGTCAAGATATGTGAGCCACTGGGGTGTAGTGATCACAACCAGATACATTTTATCATCAAAGTAAAGGGAGAACGGAATAGAAAAATAAGGTAGAGGAACATTTTTCACAAAGGAAGATATAAGGACATGAGGGAATATTTAGCAAAGATAGACTGGAATCAAACACTGAAGAATAAGACAGCAACAGAATGCTGGAATATTTTAAAGAGTGAAATTGACTGCGTCGTTGACAAATTTGTTCCGTTGAAAAAACAGGGGAAACGGTCAAAGAAGAAACACTTATCGAAGGAAGCCATTAGAAAAATCAAGTACAAGCAAACGATGTGGGAGAGATATAGACATACTGGAAGTGAAGAAGACTATAGCATTTATAAAGAAGCACTTAATCAAGCTACAGCTGAAATTAGAAATTCAAAGAGAAGCTACGAACAAAAAATTGTGTTAATATAAACCATGACAGCAAGAGTTTTTATGCGTATGTTCGAAGTAAACAGAAAGTTCAGGATAAGGTCGGTCCTTTAGAAGGTAGTGATGGAAACATAATAACAGAGGGATTCTTAATGGCAGAAAACCTAAATGAGTACTTTAGTTCGGTGTTTACCAGGGAAGATATTAGTATATTACCAGTACTTGAGACTAAGTTCGAAGGGAGAGAGTTTGACTATTTAGGACAACTAATTGTAACCCCAACAATGGTAGCTATGAAAATAAGAGATATGAAGGATAATAAATCATCTGGAGTGGAGGGGATTCCTCCCAAATTACTATTGGAAATTGTAGAACAAATCAGCATACCGCTTGCAACAGTGTTCAATTTGTCATTAGAGGAGGGAATAGTTCCGTTAGAATGGAAAGAAGCAAACATTATACCATTATTTAAAAAAGGTTCGAGAAACAAGTCAGAGAACTATAGAGTGAGTTTAACATCGGTGATTTGCAAACTATTAGAAAGACTAATTAAAGATCACCTGGTTGATTTTCTTGTTAAAAATAAATTGATAAACCCATCTCACCATGTGTTTTTAAAAGCGAGGTCTTGCTTAACAAATATGTTATGTTTTTTGGAAGATGTCACAAAGTGGGTAGATGAGGGATCACCAGGATTTTAAAAAAGCCTTTGACAAAGTGCCACACCAAAGACTACTACTTAATCTAAAGGCCCATGACATAGGAAATGGTATGATCAACTGGATAGAAAAATGGCTTATTGATAGAAGACAAAGAGTAGTAGTTGATGGGGAGGTTTCAAACTGGAAATCGGTTTTGAGTGGAGTACCGCAGGGATCAGTACTGGGAGCTATTTTATTCTTAATATATATAAATGATTTGGATGATGACATAACAAGCAAGGTTTTGAAGTTTGCACAAAGGTGTTTAGGAAAATTAAAAGTGATGCAGATAGACAGCATTTACAAGATGATCTTAATAAGTTGATAGAATGGTCTGAGAAGTGGCAAATGCTGTTTAATTTTGGAAAGTGTAAGTGCCTCCACACAGGACATGGGAATGAAGATGCTCAATATACAATGGGTGGTACTGAACTAAATACTACCTTAAAGGAAAAGGACTTAGGGTTAGCTATTAGTGCTGACCTGAAGGTATCAGAGCAGTGTGGTATTGCAGCAGCGAAGGGAAACCAAATTCTTGGATTAATTAGGCGAAATATAGTGTACAAAGAAAAAGAACTAATAATACCGCTGTATAAAACAATAGTTAGGCCTCACCTATAATATTGTATACAAGCATGGAGGCCATATCGCAAGAAGGATATTGATATGCTAGAAAGAGTACAAAGGAGAGCAACCAAAATGATAGAAAAACTCAGGAATATTAGTTATGAAATGCGTCTAAAAGAATGTGGTTTAACAACACTAGAAACCAGAAGATTGAGAGGAGATCAGATTGAGGTGTTTAAACTATTGAATGGGTATGAAAATATTGACAGAAATAGTGTTTTCACAGTCAAGGAAGAGAGAAGGACTAGAGGACATGGAGTTACATCAGCAAAGAAGCAGTGTATACTAGATATTAGAAAATTTTCATTTGCACAAAGAACAGTAAACGAATGGAACATATTATCAGCTGATTGTATAGGTGCTAGTAGTGTTAATATATTTAAAAATAAAATTGACATATACCTAAGACGGGCGGGGTATACTTAGATAGATAGGTTGGACTCTCGATAAGCCAAATGGCTTCCTAGTCCACCTGCCATCTAGAGTTGAATCTCTAGGTGGCAATCTTGTTAAATCTTGTTAAAATCTATTATGTCTTGTTAAATCTTGTTAAAATATATTATGTCTTAGTTGAGCATACTGACTCTGTTGAAGAATAGGGGACACCGAGTATGGGACTCGTCTCATAGACGTAGTGTGTTTACAAAATGAGCTTGAACGACCAAGTTCCCCGACAACAACAACAATCTTCGAAATGAAACATCGACTAAAGTCACATATTCGATGTGTGAAACGGCTTGAATAGCAATCGCTTTGACAGACTTCTTCTACAGTCAAATGATTTGGGCCAGCCGATGCCATTTTGCTAACTAAAATAGTCACTTTGAACAAATGCATGAAACTCCGTAAACACGAATAGCACCGGTTGTCATAAATACCCACAATGCATTGCCGATATGTTAACCCTTCAAGTTAAATGTGTTTTAAAAGTATCCTCCAGGGAGCGCCTCTGGAATAGATCAAACCAGGACGCTAATATATACGACTTGGGGAGTAAACAATCGGCCGGCTACGGCCGATTGAGGTATAAAGGTTTAGTACAATTACATTGAAAACGAGCCTCCGCGAAACATCTGCCTTTAATGTTTCAACTACATTTGATTCGTGTGGAATCTCAAGATATACGTGTCTTCTCTATGATGACCAGTGTTTGTAGTGCATCGGTATATCGCACCATTATTAACATTGACGTTCCTTCCGACCCTAACGTTGACCCTGAAAACATGCTGCGAATGCAGGGAAAGTGCGCCTGTTGCCAGTATGTGTCTTGTCTGACGTCACAACTGGACATCCGAAAGCGCGGAAAAAATCGAAAACGTCCAGTGACATAGCACACATTGCGGAATTTATAATAAGTGCTGTTATTCCATTTAAGCTGTAGCAGGTATGTCTATAGAACACAATTGTGTTGCTCATGAAGTCATGACAAAGAGAACCCCTTTGACACGAACGCTCCTCAGGGCCGTTTAATAGAAATAATCCAAAGATTACGTTTTTTCATTCTTTCGTTCATTCGTTCATTCGTTCATTCGTTCATTCGTTCATTCGTTCATTCGTTCATTCGCCGTCCGTCCGTCCGTCCGTCCGTCCGTCCGTCCGTCCGTCCGTCCGTCCGTCCGTCCGTCCGTCCGTCCGTCCGTCCGTCCGTCCGTCCGTCCGTCCGTCCGTCCGTCCGTCCGTCCGTCCGTCCGTCCGTCCGTCCGTCCGTCCGTCCGTCCGTCCGTCCGTCCGTCCGTCCGTCCGTCCGTCCGTCCGTCCGTCCGTCCGTCCGTCCGTCCGTCCGTCCGTCCGTCCGTCCGTCCGTCCGTCCGTCCGTCCGTCCGTCCGTCCGTCCGTCCGTCCGTCCGTCCGTCCGTCCGTCCGTCCGTCCGTCCGTCCGTCCGTCCGTCCGTCCGTCCGTCCGTCCGTCCGTCCGTCCGTCCGTCCCTCCGTCCGTCCGTCCGTCCGTCCGTCCGTCCGTCCGTCCGTCCGTCCGTCCGTCCGTCCGTCCGTCCGTCCGTCCGCCCGCCCGCCCGCCCGCCCGCCCGCCCGCCCGCCCGCCCGCCCGCCCGCCCGCCCGCCCGCCCGCCCGCCCGCCCGCCCGCCCGCACCGCCCGCACGCCCGCACCGCCCGCACGCCCGCACGCCCGCACCGCACCGCACCGCACGCCCGCACGCCCGCACGCCCTCCGTCCGTCCCATAATTTCAAGATAATATTGATAGTTGAAGAAGATAATATACAATTTAACATTACAATTTAAATCAGTCGACCATATTCTGAAGTCCGCACACATAACATTTGCTTTAGACTTTATTAGTTTATTCCATGATATATGAATAACAGTAACCACAGTGTAAGCAAATAGACTTTACATAATGAGAACATTCGTGTATTTTTAGTTGTGTTATAATTATTTATATACAATAATAAAATAGATTTGGTAAAACGAAAGCTGATATGTCTGAATAAATAACGTAGGCAAAGTACTTTCCCTCCAGAGTATATCATATGTGAATCCAGCCTAGCTGTACCTCATAGATAGGACAGGAATGATAGAAACACAACAGGAGACGTTACCTATTTGTGAGTACAATTAATTGTTCAGGGTAATTGCTCGATTGAACAACATTATACAAAGAAAGCACGCTAACACTTAAGGGAGGACAATTACGTGATACAAGGAACACCGGCGCCCCATTCACAGTTTAAAAACACATTTAAAATCGTAGTCCATAAAATGAAATACTCTACGATAGGCGTCATAATAATGTGCATAATTGTGTCACATACAATTTACGAACAAACATCAAGAAGTATGGTGATTACGTGTGTGTGTGTGTGTGTGTGTGTGTGTGTGTGTGTGTGTGTGTGTGTGTGTGTGTGTGTGTGTGTGTGTGTGTGTGTGTGTGTGTGTGTGTGTGTGTGTGTGTGTGTGTGTGTGTGTGTGTGTGTGTATATATATGTGTGTGTATATATTGTTATATATATATATATATATATATATATATATATATATATATATATATATATATATATATATATATATATATATATATATATAGTATACACTGTGTGTCACACGAAAATCAGAACAGATGATCGTCATTCGAGCACTGAGAACAGCTTATCACATAATGTTTCCCTATTTTGCATGTTCTATTAAAGCAGGGCTATTATTAGTATTTACAACACTGGTTGCGTATATAAAACTTCGGATTAATACAGGATTCACCGATTTCATGAACAGTTTTTCTTACAATCAGTAGTCTTGTTGCCAGATTATGGCTTGACATAACAGGAAAGTTATATTCATTTACTGAGTGTATTAAATTTGTAAATTATAACGCTGCAACCAACAAATGCTAATGATAAGATGTCACACGACAACGTGTAATAACTATTACGTCATTACGTGGATGTTATTATGGTTGGCCAATGACCAGATAGAATTGTCCTGTGTGATGGGTGTTTCCCTTGGGGAATACATGGGACGGGTGTTTGGGAAGTCGCGTAATGGGGGATGGGGGATTGCAAACATCCTCCTAACTCGTTGTTAGTTAGGGATTTCAGGCTTCCCCTATCGCGAGATGGGGAGGGGAATTGAGATATTCCCCTGTCACGTGGTACGGAATGGGATTGGGAGTTCCTCCTGTTACGTGGTAAAGAGGAGAGTTGATGTGTCCTCGTCATGGTGAAGAGAGTCCACATGTCCTCCTGCACTGGTAAGAGAGTGGGATTGGGATGTCCTGTAACGGACTAGGGAGGACTATCGATATGTCCTTCTGTCACGTGGAACACAGGGGGATTTATACGTCCTTATGTTACGTGGTGGGAGGGGGACTGAAATATCCTTCTGTTACGTGTTACGGAGGGGGATTGATACATTCTCCTGTTACGTGGAGGGTTAGGGTCTGAGTTTCCCTGGTGCCACTGGATAGGGATGAAATTAGATCGCCCGGTCATGGGATTTGAAGGGGAATTCCGGTGTCATGTTTTCAAGGGGTCTGTGACGGAGATTGATATGGCTTCTTATCATGGGGTAAGGGAGGAGATTGTCACTTCCTTCTGTCATGTGATAAGGAGGGCGATATAGATGTCTTCCTATCACGGGGTAAGGAAGGGGATTGTGACGTCCTTCTGTCCTGGCCCGTTGTGCTTGATTCAGATGGGCGACGATACACCGGAAGTGG
>JAODUO010003297.1:0-12972 GCA_025642075.2 Ridgeia piscesae
GCACTTAGTGTCACTTGTTTTGATTTCAATTAGTTTAGTTAGTCAGTGGTAAAATGCTATTGGCCCTAAGTTTACATAAACTGGTGTCTTTATAATTGAATTATTATTATAGTATGTTTAAAACATTTGGCTATGACATTGAAATCTTTACTTTAATATGAGGGATTACTTACTTAATTTTCTATATAGCACTATTTGCTCAATATTTAAAAGCAATAAATCTTAATATATCGTATGACATCATTTAATTTATAAATATATAATCAAAATTAATACTCAACTCATTAATACAATATATGATTGTGACAACTTGCCGTCTAGGAAAATAGTTACGGCTAGTTACGTACTTTGTCCAGAAGTGCGGTAATTAACTTTCCCTGATACGTGAAAAGATTCCGCCATATTTGTTACGTTCTATAACATTTATCCTGGATGTCAATGTAATATAATACATACGGCGAACTGAGCTAGTTTGCTACAGAACACACAAAGAGTAATTGTCGATAAAGGTCATTTAATTTGAACAAAATATAAACAGGATAATGTAACAGTTAGCTCCAGATTTCAACAGAAAATAAACATATATGCATATGCTATGCCTATACAATATTCATAGCTTAGGTAACAATTATCAATGACAATGTAAATAGCAAAGTGGGGAAGATATACCCCACCAGGCCTCTACAGAGGCCACACCCCACCCCAGGGCTTCTGCCAAGGAACATAGCGAAATTTAGAAGAAATATGTAAACCGCGAGACTACGATTTGACCTGACCATAAAGGCGAGGGAATACAAAGAACATACCGGAACATCGAAGGCAGTATGCTGAACCAAAACAATTGTATGTGACAGTAGATAAGAAAGGGAGTCATGCTGCAACAACTACAAGGCTCGGCGAAAGCAACTGAGAATACATCAAGTGCTAGTTGGAAGTTGTAGGTTAGCGTAATCGTACCCAAAACTAAGGTGGCCTAAAGAATGATAATAATAGAGTAGAATGTCGTGGGCCAGTCATGCTGAAGCGTCACGTTCTAGATCGAATGGTAAGACAAAGTACTGACTAGGAAATGTAATAGAAGTAGAATGTCGTGGACGCCAGTCATGCTGAAGCGTCACGTTCTAGATCGAATGGTAAGACAAAGGTATGACTAGGGAAATGTAATAGAAGTAGAACGTCGTGGACGCCAGTCATGCTGAAGCGTCCACGTTCTAGATCGAATGGTAAGACAAAGGTACTGACTAGATAAATGTAATAGAGGTAGAATGTCGTAGACGCCAGTCATGCTGTATCGTCCACGTTCTGCCCATGCAAAGCTTTTGTAATACTGGAAAAGTAATCGAGGTTAGAATGTTAAAGTAACTGGTTATCCAAAGTGTTGTGCTTAAAGGCATATGTAAAACTTGCCTGTGTAAATGGTAACATCTGAAAATGTTAATGTGAGTGACTGTCATGGACGGAATGGGAGTGCTGAAATGCAAGAGAAACATGCTTTGTCGGAGAAGTCGCAAATAAGCAGAGGAGGATATATTAGTACTCCAAATTTCCGAAATGGACAAATGATGGAAGCGAGTGTCTGAGTACCGACAACTTCTTTGCTCCACTAATATTTGTTGACGACAAAAGCTGGGTGGACACTTTGCCGGAACTTGAACGTATGATATGGCAACACATAGGTCATAAATAGCTGGTGCCAACGTTGAGAGGGGTGTGCAATAATGCCCCAAACACAACGACGCAGGGAAAACGGAACCATGAAAGAACCTGCAAAATTTGCGAGAGAAATGGCTGCGATATGCCCGTTGTAGCACATGAAGCAGCGCAGAAGAGTGTGCAGCATTGTGGAAGCTATAATGTCCGTGGCAGAATGGTGGGGGGGGGGAGCAGGGCACAGTACGGTAGGGTGACGAATGTAGATCGTCGCAACGCAGATGCCCGACCACGTTCATACTGCAACAGGGCAACAAAAGGGCGACAGCACGAAACGGCCACAACGGGATAGTGCATGCAGGTGGGCAACTGAGCTGATCGCAACAGGGTACAATAGATGAACAGATGCACATTGACAAAACGTGATATAACGGAAAGTATGATCACTGTAGCTAAGATAGCAGCAATATTGAAAGATAGCTGAGAAGATATCTGTATGAAACACGTAATAGGGACAGACCATGAATGTAGACACCAAAGGTAATAAGCAAACAAGAAAGTATTGTGAGAAGAACTAGAACAAAGAAGAAGGAGAGATACCATATTCATAAATGCAGAGATGAGAACACCCGCAGTACATATATGGATATGAAAAATACAATAGGACAATGACACAAGAATAACATGCAGTAATAATACAACTGAATGTTACTGCTGATAATAGAGAAAATGAAAAAACAAAAAACAATCACCATACAAACATGATAAAGACACAACAATACACGGTATACATACACACACGAGAAAAGCCATCAAAAGACACCGCGTGCGTACACTAACGTACATAAAACAAGACAACCGTATACGTAACAACGAAAAAGTCACAATCAGACCCGGTACACACAAGACACGACGAAAGAGATCAAGTGGTACAAGACAGAATAAAACGGTACACCACGAATACGACCAACAACAGTAAACCCGGCAACAATAACTGGTACACCATACACACATAAAAGTGAGCCAATGTAAGTACGACCGTGCGTACAAACGGTACACCATACAAACAAAAGGACACAACAAAAACCGAAGTGTAATACGTGGTACACGTACCATACAAACCACATGGACACAAGCGCACATAAAGAGTAAAACAAAAGTACACGTCAATATAAGCCACATGCGTACACCGGTACACTACGGAACCAACAAGAGGTCCGAGTAATGCGACCTGGGTAAAACCGTACCCATAACAAGCGCACAAATAGGTAGACAAAAGGACAGAAAGCCTTAATGTAGTACGACCGGTGCGTACACTAACGGTACACCATACAAACAAGAGAAGACAAGACGACGTGAGAACAAAGGTACACCACAAAAACACTACCAGATGAGTTAGACCACGTGGTACACACGTAACCCTAAAGCCGAATGTGAGTCGACCGGTGCGACATAAGGTACACAAAAACAAAACACAAGAATAGACGTGTGCGTACAAACGGTAAC
Organism: Ridgeia piscesae; assembly: GCA_025642075.2. NCBI lineage: Eukaryota > Metazoa > Annelida > Polychaeta > Sabellida > Siboglinidae > Ridgeia > Ridgeia piscesae. Next base: position 3,157 of record JAODUO010003297.1, read on the forward strand.
AAACAGAACAGTTAAGATATAAATGGTACACGCCGGAACACACAAGTGGAGACCATACAAACATAAGGACACCAAAAAAAGACACCGTATGCGTACACACGTCACCGTACACCATACAACAAGAGACAAAAGTGTGTGGAGAACATAAATGGTACACCACGTAACCAACTAAGCCCTTCAATGTGAGTACGACCGCGTGCGTACACTAACGGTACACCATACAAACAAGAGAAGGCACGTCAATGTAAGTACGACCGTGTGCGTACACAACGGTACACCATACAACAAGAAAAAATAGTGTGGGACATAAATGGTACACCACGTAACCATGTCAAGCCTATCAATGGATACACCGCGTGCGTACACTAACTACACCACAATAAAGATTAGACGCGGTTCAAAGTCACCGTTACGTAGCACAAGCGTCATGAAGACCGAAGTGTAATATGATGAACGGTACAATACATGATAAGGCCACAGACGCATAGCCGGTCATAACCCCTGGACAATACAGAGACATTCGGTCGAGTCAGTAACCCTAATGGTACACGCGAAAGGACAGAATTAATACAACAGATTGAGATTATGGTATAATAAAACCTAGCACGTATCAACTGCTGGCGTACAACTACAATCAAACCTTACCAGCAGACAAGTTAACCTGGCGCTGGATGTAACAAAAGGCACCAAAAAATGACAAAATGATCATAAGAATAAGTCAACACGTTAAAATGCATTAAGTATAACAGAAACCGAACTCCATGCGTAATTGTCAAACTTGAGTAAAGAAATAATTATGCCGTTCTAACACGACAGATAAACAAGATGACTGGCTGTACCTAAATTACCAGCATGTGGCGATTGAACGTTCCCTGGATACGTCACCATAAACAGATTCCGCAGATTTTTACAGTTAAATAACGTTAATGTCCATTTATTAAGTTCCGGAACATATGAATACTTTCTAACATACCTACATAATGATTTCCGGCTGTCGGCTTCAAAAATATGTCTCCTGATTACAAGTTTATCCATTGCGTTTTTGCACTGAAGGTGTAGATTTGTTGAGAGGACAATTCGACATTTGGCCCCAAGCGATATAGCTTGATGCACCTTGACTTTGCAATAGATTGTAGTCAGGTAGAGATGCCCATTATCGCCTAATGTTTGACATCGAACTACGGTTTGCTATATAACTATAATAATTTCATTTATATTTTTATTAAAACACTGGGACATCTACTGACATTGAAATTTTACAATTACACTTGATCGACATTAGCTCACTACTTATCCTATATGGCAATATGCTCAATATAAAACAAAATTTTTATGATCTAGAATCTTAAATGTTATAAATTATATAAAATTAATACTCAACTCCAGCTAGAATTGCAATATTAAGTATTGTACAAGTATGCCGTTACCGGAAAAAGTTACGGCTAGTTACTAATTTTCAAAGGGGCGGCATTAACGTTTCCCTGGATAGTCAAAAGATTCCGCCATTTTTACAGTTTCAATAAACATAATGTCCTTATTAAGCTTCCGGAACTCATGAATACTTTCAACATACCTACATTAATTGTATTGTTCCGGCTTGTCGGCTTCGAAAAATATGTCTTCCGATTCAACGTTTTAATCGTCAGGTTTTTTTCACTGAAGGTGTAGATTTATTGTTGAAGGTGAAAAATTACATATATTGGCCATTATAATTAGCTTGATGACCTTTGAATTTGCAATATTGTATGTCAGTGAGATGCGATTATTGTGTAATGTTTGACAGTCGAACTACGGTGTTGCTTTATATAACTATGGAATTATTCAGTTTATTTTTAATAACACATTGGACATCTACTGACATTGAAATCTTACAACTGTCACATTGATCGTACATTAGCTCACTTCATTTATCCTATATGCAATTTGCTAATATTTAAAACAATAATATCTTAATATATCGTATCATTTAATTTAGTAAATTATATTAATTAAAATTAATACTCAACTCCATGTAGAATTACAATATTAAGTGATTGTGACAACTTGCCGTCTACCGGAAAATATTAGCTAGTTACGTACTTTGTCCAAATGGCGAATTACGTTCCCTGGATACGTCGAAAATGGATTCCGCCATATTTTGTTACAGTTTCTAATAACATTTAATTCATTATTAAGATTCAATATGAGAATTATATTTGCTACCGAAAAGTTGTCTGTTACGTTTTCCAGAAGTGGCGCAATAAGTTTCCCTGATATGAACGGATTGCGCCATTGTTTTGTACATAAAAATTATGCTATGTTCGCATAAATTTCTAGTAGTAAAATTATTCATGTGTTCAAAATTGGCACCTATCAAGTTTATAGCTTATGTCACCAGGGTTTGATTTTAGTGACAATTGAATAATTGCCCAAAGCGTAAGTGATTACTGACCATAATAGGTGGAGTCAGAAGTGCTTGGTTAATTTGAGTGAATACGTTGCTTTACTAAATGTATGTTTATTAAAATTTACACTGCTACATACATGCAAATCTTTCAACTGTCACAATGATCGGTACATTAGCTCACTTCATTATCTATTAATCGTAATAACAACTATTTCTAATATAAAAGTAATAATATTTAAATTCGTAGCAATCATTTAAAGTTAGTAAATCTAATTGAATTAAAATTAAGTACTCAACTCCTGGTAAATTACAATATTAGTATTGTGACCAGGGCTTCACGTTCCGGAAGTAAAGATCCGCTATTGTACGTTTTAGTCAGAAGTGTGGCGCAATTAACGTTTCAACATGAGATATACGATAAAATAGGATTCCGCCATATTTTGTACGTTTCTAAAACTTTCTCTGCTATGTCATGTGAAATATAATACTGGCAGAACCTGGCTAGTTTGCTAAAACACACAAAGGTATTGTGATAAAGTCATTAAATTGAAACAAAATAAAAACCGGAAATGTAACAGGTTAGCATCAATTTCAAAGGAAAATACAACATTTGATAGCTCTGCTCCTATAAATGTGCCAAGCTGTAACATTTCAAATGACATGTAAGAGCAAAGGTCATGAATACGCCTCTAGAGAGGCAACCCCCACCCCAGGGTCGCCAGGAAAATGAAATTGAAAAATTGCGTGAAACCGCGAACCGTTTGTACACATATAAGGCAGGTCAGAAGATGTACGGGCAACATAAGGCAGTCGTCTCAAGGTTGTAATTTATTGTTGAGTGGTGATAAAATTCGACAAATTGGCCACCTACGGAATAGCTTGAGCACCTTTGACTGTGCAATTAGTTAGTAAGCAGTGGAAAGAGGATTATGCGCCAATGTTTGACAGTTGAAAAGGGTTGCTTTAATAAATGGAGTATTACTTCACTTTAATGTTGTTTTATCAAAAACTTTGGGACTCTATGAATTAAATTTTAAAGTAAATGTCGGACATTAGCTACTTACTTTATCCATTAGCAAATATTGCTAATATTTAAAAGAATAATTCTTAAATATCTAGCTCATTTAAATGTTAGAAAATATTAATAAAATTAATATAACTCTGGAGAATTCAATATTAAGTGATTGTGACAAGCTTGCGTTACGGAAAATGTTACGGCTAGTTACGTACTTTGCCAGAAGGTGGCGAATAACGTTTCTGGATAGTAAAATGGTTCCGAATTTTGTTAAGTTTCTAAAACATTTTCTCTGCTGATGTTAATGTGAATTAATACATTGGCAGAACCGAGCTGTTTGTCAGAACCAAAAGAGAAGCATAAAGGTCATTTAAAATGACAACAAAATATAAAACCAGATAATGTAACAGGTGATCGATTTTCAACAGGAAAATACAACAATAGCATAGTGCTGTGCCTATAAAGATGTCATAGCTTAAAACAAACAAAGACAATGAAAAGAGCAAAGGTGGGGGCGATATCCCCACCAGGCCTCAGTCAGAGGCCAACCCCCACCCCGGGCTTTGCCAAGGAACATAGTGAACATTTAGAAGAAATATGCCGGAAACCGCAGCACATTTGACCGGCCATATATAAGGGGGGAATACAAAGAACACTGTACCGGGAACATGAAGGGCAGCAGCTGAACCAAAACAATTGCTAATGTCGAATTAGAAAGAAAGGGAGTATGCTGAAAACACAAGGTGGGCGAAAGAATGAGAAACAAAGTCTAGGTTGGATTGGTCTGCAGGCTTAGAGTAATCGTACCCAAAACGGAAGGGAAGCCTTACTAATGAATGAAAATTAATAGAAGAGAATTCTGGACCCAGTATGCTGAAGCGCCACTTCTAATCAATGGTAAGACAAAGGTACTACAGGAAATTAATGAAGTAGAATGTCTGGACCCATCAGGAAGCGTTCACGTTCTAACAAGGTAAGACAAAGGTATTGATAGGGAAAGTAAAGAAGTAGAACGTCGTGGACCCATCACGAAGCGTCCACGTTCTAACAAGGTAAACAAAGGACGACAAAAATGTAATAAGGTAAAGTCGTAACCCATCATGTGTACGCCCGTTCCTGCCCATACAAACTTGGAGAATCAAAAGTAATGCGTCACGGTTTAGAAAAGAAAGTAATGGTTACCAGAGGTTTCTAAAGGCAAGACAAAACATTCCGTGTACAAAGGTAACATTAAAATTAAGATGGAGACTGCATTGGGCGGGAATGGGTAGAAATCTGAAAGCCAAAGAAACATCTTTGCGGAGAATCGCAAATAAGCGAGGAGGCAATAAATTTATACATCCAAATTTCCAGGAGACAAACGATCGGAAGTCGAGGTGGACCCGAAATTCTTTCTCCACAATAATTGTTGATTGTCGGCTTCGAAAAATATGTCTTCCCGATTGCAACGTTTTAGTCGTCATTCGGTTTTTGATCACTCGGAGAGGTTGTAGATTTATTGTTGAGTAGGTGATAAAATTCGACATATATTGGCCACCTAACGTGATATAGCTTGATGCACCTTTGACTGTTGCAATTAGTTTAGTAACAGGTGATGCGTATTATGCGCCTAATGTTTGACAGTTCGAAACTACGGTGTTGCTTTATATAAATATGGAGTATTACTTCACTTTAATAGTATGTTTTATCAAAACACATTTGGGTACATCTACTGACATTGAAATCTTTACAACTGTTCACATATGATCGGTACATTAGCTCACTTACATTTATCCTATATAGCAATATTTGCTCAATATTTAAAAGCAATAATATCTTAATATATCGTATGACATCATTTAAATGTTAGTAAATTATATTAATCAAAATTAATACTCAACTCCATGGTAGAATTCAATATTAAGTGATTGTGACAAGCTTGCCGTCTACCGGAAAATAGTTACGGCTAGTTACGTACTTTGTCCAGAAGGTGGCGGTAATTAACGTTTCCCTGGATACGTCGAAAATGGATTCCGCCATATTTTGTTACAGTTTCTAATAACATTTATCCTCTGCTGATGTTCAATGTGAATATAATACATACTGGCAGAACCCTGAGCTAGTTTGCTACAGAACACACAAAGAGTAATTGTCGATAAAGGTCATTTAATAATTGTACTAACAAAATATAAAACCATGATAATGTAACAGGTTAGCATCCAGATTTTCAACAGGAAAATACAACATATATGCATAGCTGCTAGCTGCCTATACAATGATGCTCATAGCTTAGGTAAACAATTATCAAATGACAATGTAAAAGTAGCAAAGGTGGGGGCAATGATATACCCCACCAGGCCTCTAGTCAGAGGCCACACCCCCACCCCAGGGCTTCTGCCAAGGAACATAGCTGAACATTTAGAAGAAATATGCCGTGAAACCGCGAGACTACGATTTGTACCTGAGCCATATATAAGGCGAGGGAATACAAAGAACGACTGTACCGGGCAACATCGAAGGGCAGTCATGCTGAACCAAAACAATTGCTAATGTCGACAGTTAGATAAGAAAGGGCAGTCATGCTGCAACAACTACAAGGCTCGGGCGAAAGCAACTGAGAATACATCAAGTGCTAGGTTGGAATTGGTCTGTCAGGCTTAGCAGTAATCGTACCCAAAACGGTAAGGTGAAGCCTTACTAATGAATGATAAATGTAATAGAAGTAGAATGTCGTGGACGCCAGTCATGCTGAAGCGTTCCACGTTCTAGATCGAATGGTAAGACAAAGGTATTGACTAGGGAAATGTAATAGAAGTAGAACGTCGTGGACGCCAGTCATGCTGAAGCGTCCACGTTCTAGATCGAATGGTAAGACAAAGGTACTGACTAGATAAATGTAATAGAGGTAGAATGTCGTAGACGCCAGTCATGCTGGATCGTCCACGTTCCTGCCCATAGCAAAGCTTTTGTGAGATACTGGCAAAAGTAATGCGTCACTGGTTTGAGAAATAGTTAAAGTAACTGGTTATCCAGAAGTGTTGTGCTTAAAGTGCATATGACTAAAACATTGCCTGTGTTACAAATGGTAACATCTGAAAATTTTAATGATGGAGTGACTGTCATTGGGACGGGAATGGGTAGAAATGCATGAAATGCCAAGAGAAACATGCTTTGTCGGAGAAGTCGCAAATAAGCAGAGGAGGCAATATATTTAGTAGCATCCACAAATTTCCGATCAGTTTGTCCATCCTTCGGAAATTTGTGGATGCTACTAAATATATTGCCTCCTCTGCTTATTTGCGACTTCTCCGACAAAGCATGTTTCTCTTGGCATTTCATGCATTTCTACCCATTCCCGTCCCAATGACAGTCACTCCATCATTAAAATTTTCAGATGTTACCATTTGTAACACAGGCAATGTTTTAGTCATATGCACTTTAAGCACAACACTTCTGGATAACCAGTTACTTTAACTATTTCTCAAACCAGTGACGCATTACTTTTGCCAGTATCTCACAAAAGCTTTGCTATGGGCAGGAACGTGGACGATACAGCATGACTGGCGTCTACGACATTCTACCTCTATTACATTTATCTAGTCAGTACCTTTGTCTTACCATTCGATCTAGAACGTGGACGCTTCAGCATGACTGGCGTCCACGACGTTCTACTTCTATTACATTTCCCTAGTCAATACCTTTGTCTTACCATTCGATCTAGAACGTGAACGCTTCAGCATGACTGGCGTCCACGACATTCTACTTCTATTACATTTATCATTCATTAGTAAGGCTTCACCTTACCGTTTTGGGTACGATTACTGCTAAGCCTGACAGACCAATTCCAACCTAGCACTTGATGTATTCTCAGTTGCTTTCGCCCGAGCCTTGTAGTTGTTGCAGCATGACTGCCCTTTCTTATCTAACTGTCGACATTAGCAATTGTTTTGGTTCAGCATGACTGCCCTTCGATGTTGCCCGGTACAGTCGTTCTTTGTATTCCCTCGCCTTATATATGGCTCAGGTACAAATCGTAGTCTCGCGGTTTCACGGCATATTTCTTCTAAATGTTCAGCTATGTTCCTTGGCAGAAGCCCTGGGGTGGGGGTGTGGCCTCTGACTAGAGGCCTGGTGGGGTATATCATTGCCCCCACCTTTGCTACTTTTACATTGTCATTTGATAATTGTTTACCTAAGCTATGAGCATCATTGTATAGGCAGCTAGCAGCTATGCATATATGTTGTATTTTCCTGTTGAAAATCTGGATGCTAACCTGTTACATTATCCTGGTTTTATATTTTGTTAGTGCAATTATTAAATGACCTTTATCGACAATTACTCTTTGTGTGTTCTGTAGCAAACTAGCTCAGGATTCTGCCAGTATGTATTATATTCACATTGAACATCAGCAGAGGATAAATGTTATTAGAAACTGTAACAAAATATGGCGGAATCCATTTTCGACGTATCCAGGGAAACGTTAATTCCGCCACCTTCTGGACAAAGTACGTAACTAGCCGTAACTATTTTCCGGTAGACGGCAAGCTTGTCACAATCACTTAATATTGTAATTCTACCATGGAGTTGAGTATTAATTTTGATTAATATAATTTACTAACATTTAAATGATGTCATACGATATATTAAGATATTATTGCTTTTAAATATTGAGCAAATAGTTTTCTATATAGGATAAATGTAAGTGAGCTAATGTACCGATCATATGTGAACAGTTGTAAAGATTTCAATGTCAGTAGATGTACCCAAATGTGTTTTGATAAAACATACTATTAAAGTGAAGTAATACTCCATATTTATATAAAGCAACACCGTAGTTTCGAACTGTCAAACATTAGGCGCATAATACGCATCTTTACCACTGACTATACTAAACTAATTGCAACAGTCAAAGGTGCATCAAGCTATATCACGTTAGGTGGCCAATATATGTCGAATTTTATCACCTACTCAACAATAAATCTACAACCTCTCCGAGTGATCAAAAACGCGAATGACGACTAAAACGTTGCAATCGGGAAGACATATTTTTCGAAGCCGAGAACAATCATTAGTGTAGTATGTTAGAAAGTATTCATATGTTCCGGAAGCTTAATAAATGGACATTAAATGTTATTAGAAACTGTAACAAAATATGGCGGAATCCATTTTCGACGTATCCAGGGAAACGTTAATTGCCGCCACCTTCTGGACAAAGTACGTAACTAGCCGTAACTATTTTCCGGTAGACGGCAAGCTTGTCACAATCACTTAATATTGCAATTCTAGCTGGAGTTGAGTATTAATTTTATTAATATAATTTACTAACATTTAAAAGATGTCATACGATATATTAAGATATTATTGTTTTAAATATTGAGCGAATATTTGCCATATAGGATAAATGAAAGTGAGCTAATGTACTGATCACATGTGTGTACAGTTGTAAAGATTTCAATGTCAGTAGATGTACCCAGGTGTTTTAATTAAAGTATTATAAAACGAATAATATTACATAGTTATATAAAGCAACACCGTAGTTTCGGACTGTCAAACATTACACACATAATGCGCATCTCTACTCTGACTGGACCACTCCTATTGCAATAGTCGAAGGTACATCAAGCTATATGCTATTGGGGGCCAAGATATGTCGAATTTTGTCCCCTTCTCAACAATAAATCTACACCCCTTCCAAGTGAACAAAAACGCCAATGACGATTAAAACATTGCAATCAGGAAGACATATTTTTCGAAGCCGACATGCCGGAACAATAACAATTAATGTAGGTATGTTAGAAAGTATTCATCAGTTGCGGAAACTTAATAAATGGACATTAATTGTTTATTTGAAACTGTAAAAAAAATTGGCGGAATCCGTTTTCGACGTATCCAGGGAAACGTTAAATGCCGCCACCCTCTGGATAAATTAGTAACTAGCCGTAACTGTTTTCCGGTAGACGGCATACTTATAACAATTACTCAATATTGCAATTCTAGCATGGAGTTGAGTATTAATTGTTACTAATGCAATTTAGTAACATTTAGATGATATCTTATGATCAATTAAGACATTTTTGCTTTTATGTATTGAGCAAATCATCGCCATATAGGATTAACGTATGTGAGCTAATGGCCCGATCATACGTGAAAATGTCAATCAAATTGAAATAAAAAAAAACTAAAAAATTATAGTTATATAATGCAATACCGTAGTTTCGATCTGTCAAACATTAGGCGTATAATGGGCATCTCTACCAATGACTATACTAATCTAATTGCAACAGTCCAAGGGGCATCAAGCTATATCGCGTCTAGGTGGCCAAAATATGTCGAATTGTGTCACCTACTCAACAATAAATCTACAACCTTCCCGAGTGTTCAAAAACGCGAATGTGAACTAAAACGTTGTAATCAGGAAGACATATTTTTCGAAGC
>JAODUO010003299.1:0-15425 GCA_025642075.2 Ridgeia piscesae
AAAAGGGGCAACAGGCAATGTGATTTTTCGGCCGGAATTCCTGTGCATTTCATTTCACATTTGTTGCCAGTGCATAGGCAAACAGGACATGCAGGGCAAACAAAGCTTCAGTAGAGACCCATCCTCATACGCCCAGGGTTGTTGCTGATGAATACATTAGTACTGCCCCTGGGTAGGCAACACCACCCCTCATTGAATCCTCTGCAAAACTCTAAATTTATGTTCAACCAATGAAACTGCCCATAACTAATTTAGTTGGTATCATTTTGCATGATTTCAGCCACATGCTGTGTTGTGTTACGTGAAATGTTTGCGATATATAACCAAATAGTCTTTCTTTATTTAAAAATTTATATAATACTATGCATGGTCCAAAAAAATCCACAATCATAATTTTCTGTTGGGATGTACTGATCAAATGATATATGAATTGCTAAGATTAATATGGTGGCTATTTTATAAACATCCAACCAATACAAAGATAAGTGAAACTGTTGCAACTTGGATAATTCCACGTCTTGGTAATTTACTTTGTTTTAAAACTAACGGGACAATAATGTCTCAATGTCATTGATAAGATTTTTTGTAACTGATCCCTTTTGATCATAAATAAATTATTCTGCATAAATTATATTTTGCATTGAATAACTCAAGCACCTTTTGTTCACGGTCACAGTCCATTTGTCACACTTTTTTGGGTCTCCAGAGCAAAGAAAGACAATTTTTGGGATGAGATGTACTCTTACAGACCAAACTTGTAATGAATGTTGAATATCTCACAAATCACCTGTAATCAGAACAAGCTGTTTAAGTAAAGTAATAACTCAGAATATTTATTTAGTATAAAGAATATCAGTCATTTGGTGTAAATCCACCCCTAGGGGATGAATTGTCTCCAAGCTCATGTTGTTGTTTACATCATGCTAGCATGCACTACCAGGATGGGACGGTTCAATAGGCCATTTTATAAATAAATGAAATATGCATACAGGCACTGAGTCTTGGAATCTGGATAAAATAGTCACCACTTTAAAGCATGGATTGCCTACTTTTGACATAACCTTGGGTCATCTTTCATCAGATTCTGGCTTAGCCATCCATGGCAGAAATGTGTTTATTTTGGCTGACCAATTAAATTAATTGTTACTAAGGACAATACAGTAGTGATGAAAGTAGGTGTCTACTTTTCACTCCTGGTGGTAGGTGAGGGATGGGACCCATTTTACTAATGTTGTTAAGAGCTCCTAAACCCGATTTTTCACTTTAAAATCAATTTTGACCTTAAACGGATATCATGAATATCTGAAACTCTCAACACCAAGACCCGCTAACGGGACATCGTCACTGGTGTGTCATGGAAATAGTGTCCTCCAAAAAACAGGAATGTATATTTTTATTTTGAGTTTATTTATATTAATAATTAATTTGATTTAATGGTGAATTTCCCTTAAGAGGTTTTATTTTAATGAAACAATCCCAGGAGTCTGATAAGGGTGGAATTCTTCCCCAGCACTCTACCTGTCCAGGCCCCACATGTGCTGAATACTGTCATTCTCTGTTGCTGTTGCCTTCACAGTTGTTGTTGTTGCCATCACTGCTGCTGTTGTTGCCATCATTGTTGTTGTTGTTGCTGTCGTCATTGTTGTTGTCTTCACTGCTGCTGGTGCTGATGTAGCTGAAACATACTAGGTTGTGTCATCACAATACATCAACGAAGTGGTGTGCCATACAGGTCATTGAGGGGGGGGAGGATGGTCATACAACTGGCACAAAGGTTGCTTCTGAATACAGACAACTGCAACTAGTCTGTGCAGATTTGTTCCGCCTCACCGCCCCCTTCTTGTTGGCAGTAAATGCTTGCCACAATGGTCAGCCTTGGCTGAAGGGGAACAGCAGACATCATGGTTGACTGGTCACTTACTCATCTTGTTATGTCTGCTCTTATGTAATTGTCTAAAGTCTAACACATTGTCATAGTCTGCCTCACAACCAATTTCCCACCTCATGCACTGTATCTTCATACTGTGTTGAAAGGGACATGTAATTATAGCCTTAAAACATGAAGTCACAGGCTTAATACCCAAACAACTTAGCAGGCTGCCTTGTATGTGTACATGTAATTATAGCCTTAAAACATGAAGTCACAGGCTTAATACCCAAACAACTTAGCAGGCTGCCTTGTAGGTGTGCAAGCAGTCGATAATCAGGCCTCTGAGCGAAGCAAAGACTTGTTTTAAGTTGTTTTTTTACAGTTTATTCACTGGTCAAGATTTAAATATATGACACATACCTAACTTGTAGGTAATTCGGCTGACCACCTGCCCACCCACCCGCCTGCCTACCCACCCATGTGGCAGCCCACCCACCCACCTGCCCGATTAACTATTTTTAACAGAATGGTGGAAATATTGTTTGAATCTAATACTTCTGAAAATAGACCAGCAGAATCAAAACATTGAAAAAAATGCCTGGTCAAAAATCATGCATCCTGATTGCTGTTGATGATGTGCATATTTGAAAATATGTTGGTAATATTGTCACTCCAGGGGAATACCCCATGGGTGAATGGTGTTACTAGCTTAGTGAAATTGTCAGTATGTTAAAATAAAACATATACCACTATGTGTTCCTAAATTAAGTTTATGCATATCCAATTCGGTGTTCCTTGTTTTGGTAAATTGTTTTTTGTTTTCTATTTTGTTTGAAAGTTTGGTGTGTTTCAAAGTAATGATAGCAGATTATTAGATCACCACAGTGTCATTTCCCTCTGTCAACTGCAACCCGGTGTCTGGTCGAAACAGCTCCGTGATTTTCATGGGGGAGGGGGAGAGGGGGAGGGGCAGAGGGGGAGAGGGAGAGGGGGAGGGGAGAGGGGGAGAGGGGGAGAGGGGGAGAGGGGGAGAGGGGGAGAGGGGGTGAGAGGGGAGAGGGGAGAGGGAGAGAGGGAGAGGGGGAGAGGGGGAGAGGGGAGAGGGGACAGAGGGGAGAGGGCAGAGGGGGAGAGGGGGAGAGGGGGAGAGGGGAGAGGGGAGAGGGGGAGAGGGGGAGAGGGGCAGAGGGGCAGAGGGGCAGAGGGCAGAGGGGAGAGGGGGAGAGGGGCAGAGGGGCAGAGGGGCAGAGGGGCAGAGGGGCAGAGGGGCAGAGGGGCAGAGGGGAAGAGGGGAGAGGGGCAGAGGGGCAGAGGGGCAGAGGGGCAGAGGGGCAGAGGGCAGAGGGGGAGAGGGAGAGGGGGAGAGGGGGAGAGGGAGAGAGGGAGAGAGGGAGAGAGGGGAGAGGGGGAGAGGGAGAGAGGGAGAGAGGGGAGAGAGGGAGAGAGGGAGAGAGGGAGAGAGGGAGAGAGGGGGAGGGGAGAGGGGGAGAGGGAGAGAGGGGGAGAGGGGGAGAGGGGAGAGGGGAGAGGGGGAGAGGGGGAGAGGGGGAGAGGGGAGAGGGGGAGAGGGGGAGAGGGGAGAGGGGAGAGGGGGAGAGGGGGAGAGGGGGAGAGGGGGAGAGGGGGAGAGGGGGAGAGAGGGAGAGAGGGAGAGAGGGAGAGAGGGAGAGAGGGAGAGAGGGGGAGGGAGAGAGAGAGAGAGGGAGAGAGGGAGAGAGGGAGAGAGAGAGTCAAAAATACAAGTTGTTATCAACAGAAAAGGGACTAATCACATGAGAAACCTGTGCTATTGCAAGGAAGGTGAGCCATACACAACACTCAAGGATATCAACTTTGTTCTGACAAAATGACATAAATAATTTCTAGCAAGATATATGCTGTTGGTCGATGGTTTGTTTGTGTTTCTGGATTTGTTTTATATTTCACAACATCATTTGCTGGAGCAGTTGTAATTGCACCATGGTAAGTGTGTCAGCCTGCCGACCTGCCCGCCAGCCCACCTGCCTGCATGCCCACCTGCCCGCCAGCCCACCTGCCTGCAAGCCCACCTGCCCGCCAGCCCACCTGCCCACTAGCCCACCTGCCCACCTGCCTGTCAGCCCAACTGCCCACCTGCCCACCTGCCCACCTGCCCACCAGCCCAACTCCCATATTTTTGGTTAAAGTAGACAGCTGAAGATATTGTTTGAGCCTAGTATTTCCAAAAAATAGGCCATCGGAATCAAAACATAAAAGATACCTGGTAAAAATGTGCTTCCTAGTTGGTGCTGATGATGTGCATATTTGAAAATAATGTTGGTATTTGGTGATATTGTCTCCACAGGGGAATACCTCATAGACGAATGGTGTGAACAGCTTAGTGAGACTGCCTCTACTGCTATGTGTTCCTAACTTTAGTTTATGTTTTAGGGTCCAGATGAAGTAGGCAGTAGGGCACAGTAAATTGTGAGAGAGAGCCGAAATACAGGTACACCTGTAGATGTCAACTGAACAAGGAGTAGTTACATGAACAACTTGTGCTGATCCATTGAAGGAGAGCCACACACAATACTCAAGCATATATCAAACCTTTGTTCTGACAAAATTACATAAATAATTTGAGGACAACACATAATATTATGCTGTTCATCAACCAGTTGATAGATGGTTTGTTTATGTTCCTGGACATTTTTCTATTTGACAGCATCATTTGATGGAGCAGTTATAATTGCACCATGATAAGTGTGCCAGCCTGTGGGGTTATGTCACCTTGTGAAGCGGTCTTCCAAATGCAAGGAGACTAACACTGTGCATTTTGAATGCATTATGATGGCATAGTATGTGGAACACATACTTGTAGTTGTATACACATTGCTGATGTTGTGGTCAATAAATTATAAGTGTACATGTCAGAGAAATCATAGGCTGTGGTATATTTGACTGTGTAAATGCTGAATGGGTTTCATGCGAAAAACAGTGCAGGTGGCTGGCAGTGTTTGTAATGCCATAATATAATACAATAGATTGCTGCGTGGCTGAATGCTTTCCAGCCAAGTTGAGATGGTGCTTAATTCAACAGGTCTGCCAGGGAAGTAAAGTGTGAAGCGCTTTGGCATTCCAGAGAACTGGATACTATGCTATAATTTATAAGAACTTACCTTGACCTATACATGCATGTGTACAAGAGAGTGCGTTTGTTTACGCTCACCCACCTGAGAGTGCACGTGTGTAAGGAACAAATACGGGCTGAGACCACTTTTGATTTCCCTACATACGTCTATTTCAACTATCCTTCATAACTAGAAAATATATTCAGAACATTTCCTAAAATTATCACTGATTATAACGGACTGAAAAATTTGTCCAGGAAAATTATTTCAATTACCATACCACATTTTCCAAGAAACCATTTTTCAACCTGACATGCCATATTTTCTGCTAGAATCAGAGAAGAATTCATCGTGATGACATCACGAAATATATGACAACTGTCGGATACAAAGAAAACTCACCGACATCGGTCACGGTTTGGCAATTGTGATACTCCGCCGGCTACATAAAAACAGCTGCGTAGTCTTATGAAGGGGGACATATCTAAAATTGGGATGGTTGACGCGTAATTCCAACAGGAGACGATAGGTTACCTATCGGACTGAGAGGTGTTGACATTTTTCGCGGCGACGTTTACAGTTTCTCGCTCGTTAGATTTAAAAATCGGGAGACAAGACGGTGACAAGGCGGAGGAGGTAATGCATTTGGTACCTGTTCGTGGCGATCTTCAAAACACCCGACTGTCCACGGCGGGACGTATATGCGGTGAGGGCTCTTCAGCTTCAAACCGTGATTGGGATACGCTATTCTGATGAAAACATTGCGAGTTGAACTTGCTCACCCGTCCCCGAACTATTGTATTTCAATCGACCTGGTCTCGGACTTCGTGGTGTTGAGTATAACGAATGGATGAGGATCCCCTGTGAGCTATCACTCTGCGAAGTTCATATACACATCTCAGCCGGCAGAATGTTTGCAAGACTCGGTATATAGATTACATAAAGAATATATTTTATATGTGGCTGAATGCTTCCCAGCGCAGTTGAAAGGTCATTAATTGAACATGTCTGCCATGCATGGACGTAAAGTGTGAAGCGCATTTGCTGTCATGAGGACGGGATACTGCGCTGTATAAGAAGTTATATTTACCCTTACATGCGTGTGTACAATAGATTACACGTGTTTGTGCAAGCCCACGTGTGTGTATTAGAATAAATGCGAGATGAGACTACGTTTTATTTCTCTACTGACGTCTTTTTCAACGTTCCTTCATAACCAAAAAAAGGTTTCAGAACGTTTCCTGACATTATTTCAGCATCTATTGTTTGAACGGAAAAAGTGTCCAGGAAAATTCGTTAAGTTATCATACCACATTTTCCCAGAAACCATTTTCCATCCTGACATCCCATCATTTCTACTGGAACCACGGAGTGATTGGTTTGTCTTGATGTTTACGCGCACGGTGAGACTGAGCATATATTTGACTTTGGATTCATGCAAGTCTACTACTTGTTGGGATACAAGATATGGGCTTTCAAATTTTTAACAGTTTTGGTGTGTGTGTGTGTTGTGTGTGTGTGCGTGCGGTGGCGTGCGTGCGTGGGTGGGGCGGGTGCGTGCGTGCGGGGGTGCGTGCGGTTTTTTTTCACGTATTGAAGAACGCCCTTTAAGACAAAAAAATACACCTCACACACACCCCAAAACCCACGCCGCCCCCAACCGCACGCGCACGCGCACGCGCACGCGCACGCGCACGCGCACGCGCACACGCGCACGCGCCACGCGCACGCACGCGCACGCGCACGCGCACGCGCACACGCACGCGCACGCGCACGCGCACGCGCACGCGCACACGCGCAACTTCAGTCAATAATTACTGTGTTAAAACAGTGCTATTTGTAACACGGCAGAATATTCCACTTCGTAGATACCAAGACGATAGCACACATTTGAACACATTTGAGCGCACCTCAACGTCTTCGCTGTGCTAGTAGTACTCCCTGGCTGATCGTCTCCGCAAACCGTGGGAGTGAGCGGAGTCGAGCTATAAAATTGTACCCTTTGACTTCGTCAGTCGTTACTGCATCAGCCATGTGAACAGCGCAAATGCCCGCCCTAAATCGAAGATGGTACACGACTGGTGGGAACCCATTCGCATCCTAAACATTACACGTAACATGAACAGGGTACGTGTAGCTGAAATAACCAAAACAACTTATAATATGCCCGGGGGCTGACCACACTCCTAGTGAGCGATTTTATTGACTGAGATGACATGGGTGTGCCAAGGGTATCTTATTATGACTGGTACTGATCTGATGTAAACGGTTGCAGCTTCCCCTAGCACGCGAGGGTGGTGTTAATTGGCTGTTTCAAGGTTAGCGTTGCCGCACATTTCTGAGCCCAGTAAATAAACTTGCACTTTCCTTGGCCTTATCACTTCCACATCCATTCCCTTCATGTACGTATGTATGTATGTAAACTTATTTTATTCAGCAGCAAACAATGTTCTTCCATTTATCTCTTATAGTTTTATTGCGATGCGCATCCCCTGCAAATACCAGCAATAATCTTCAAAATGTTGAAGTTGATTGGTTAAATGGGAGAAGAAACACATCCGTCGCGCCGATCAAACACAACATTCTCCTCACATACACGAACCGCTGATTTGCATACGGAAAAAATTATGAAATCTGGTCAAACCACATGGAGCGTTCATGCCTACGGAAATAGTACGCAGTGAAACGGTTTTATATTAATCTTTATGCACAGACAATGTCATATTTATAACCGATCAAATAGGAAGTTTAAATGCAATGTTTCCGTGCTGGCTGCACGCTCCCGCCAGGGAGCAGTGTCGTCTGCCTGGCGCTGATGCCAGTGACAGGTTCGTGATATGTGGATTACTCGTAAGCCATAGTTTGAACCAAGCCCAGGATATACAATACAGGTACTATATGAAATATAGCGAATGTTGTGATGTATGTTTGTGTACTGGAGTTGCGTTGCTCAATGGCGTTGGACACGCGACAAAAACAAAAAAGTTCCCCATCAAAACTGGTGTATCCAGGTTGCTTTTTTTGGGGCAGGCAAGCAAACGCCGACATCAAGCAATCCAAAAATGGCTGCCCAACACGCGCTTGTCGTCGTATATTCTGTTGAAATTCTGGATTCTGTCTTTATGACAGAAACCTAAGGGAAACTTGTTAAAGTATCAAATGTATGCAGTAATATTTGCTCTAGGACTAGGGCATGTCTTGTCGCAGTAGACGAGTAGTAATTTAATTAACATATTAACCGTCATTTAATCAGCGTTGACAATTTATGATATAAACATGATTGTCATTGTGACATTGACCATAACGCGTTGTTGGCCAAGATTGGCAAAAACGCAAAGCTTGACCGCTCACACTTTTGAATGTGACATAAACAAACCGCGATGGCCGATGTACTGGATACATAAAACAACTCTGACTCTGTCCCCTCGATACGCAGCCACTAGCTGTAGCGGCCTAGTCTAGAGCAAGGCTAGCAGACGCTGTCATAGATCTCAGAGTCAGACTCTCATCTCGCAGCTTCCCAGGGCCTGTAAACCTAGGCTAAGACGGTCAAGCGCATCTGGCTTTTAATTGTCATTTTGTACTTCACAATGTTAGTGGCTTCGCTCATCCGGTAACAGGATGTAAATAGTGGTGGGTTGAACTGTTTGTATTAATTGCAGCAAGGCTGAATACTTCCAAGCGGCTGATGAATCGAGATTGTGTTTCAGTGAAGAAGTTTGTGAGGAGATTAAGTGTACTATGTTTTAAGCAGTTCTAACAAGGGATTACTGTGCTATAAAAATCATAAGAACATACCTAAAACTGAAAAGATAAGATTAGGTGTACTTACAAAAATGCAAAGTAATATTTGTTGTATTATACAATTGTAGCTGTTTTATCACAGACCTCCAAAACAAAAACCATGCCTCAATTGAACTATGTATTCAGGAATTCAATCCTATAATCTTAAATATAGGCAATAATGCAAACGATTGATGATGGTTCCATCAGTTTGCAGGTGTTTCTTTTTCTGTCAGCTGACCAAAGGTATATAAGTCTGGGTAAACTGCTCGGTCTGCTGTCTACTGTCATCATTCCCAGGTGTTTCATGGCTGTGTCAAGTACATGGCAGTCAGCTACCAAATCAACAAAGTCTGAAACTGCATGGTAGTCTCTTGCAACTTTGGTCACCACATTTCTCCTGTTGATGAGGTTGTGCAGCTGACTCAAAGTTACTCCTTCTAATTGTTTATTGCTCTGTGGGCATGGAACTATATATAGTAGCATGTATTATAATATTGATTCAAGCAATAGGTGTTTTTATTTCCATTAACTGTGAGATTATTCAGCTGCCTAAACGGTTAACTAGTGGTAAGTGCTAAATGTGTGTTAGTTATTATTTAAGATTGTCATGGACAAGTTCTATGCAACAAAGTTCACGAGAAAAATCGATGAATTAGAAATTCCACATTTTGTGCTATGCCACTTGACTTTTTCGAATATGCATATTTGTTGCCATGTTTTCTGGATGCCCAGTTGTGATGGCACACGTTAGATGGACCCTTTCGTTGCATTCAGAGCATATTTACGAGGAAAAGTTTTTGGGCTAAACGATTGTCAATGTGAATTATTGTTCGATATTCCAATGTACTAGAAACACTGGTCATGACATCGTAGGGAACACAGCCTTATCTAGATACCTGTCCTTTAGACAGGCTGATATCAGTTTGGACGGGCAGGAATGTGAGCTGGAAGAGGCTGCCCCATCCTCTGACATGGTCATCATAAAACAACAAGGCCGCTGGGGTGTAAAGGGAAATACAAGGCAACACTTTCCTGATATGGGCCTAATAGAGTTGATAAAAAGTAACAACTTCAAACAACAATCATATTTATAATGTTTATATATAATTATAATAAGGTTTACCAGAAAAACAATTTAGAACACATAGCCATCGAAAGTGTATGGACTACGCCATTTTATCAACAGAATGACATAGCATACAGTCGACTTGGTCGGCATGAACTGTGCATAATATCTTGTACTTTCTGAACTAACCATGAAAACAACCACCAACAGCCGCCAAACTTCTCAGATCTTACATACATATACATATACTATGTTACAAAAAAATCACTTGCGTTCCTCTAACAAAGAAAATTCACAAAACAAACATGCAGATCTTGACGGCAACTCAACCTCTTTGGCGACTCCGCGGTTACTGTAAAATTGCTATACAAGTTAGCTTTATCACAAAATACTGTTAGGCGGCGGGTTTGTGCACGCGAATATTTATAAATTGACTGCATTTGCATGTGCAAAATTGTTTAATTAATTTATGAGTAATATAATAATAATTGATTATTATCATCGCTATGATCTTCATAAAATTATAAGTTTTATTGTAATGTAATTATTATATTTTATTTCATATAATGCCAAATCCATAATTGTTTGCGGTGCTTCACAACATACTGGGCATTTCCACGTGACTCGCGTTACATATTTTGACTATTCCATGAACACTATTTTGACATATCTCTTATAATAATGTATTTTAAAAGTTCAACTTATACATAGAGGAACTTAAAGGTATAACGTATTAAATGAAGCCAACAACAACAACAACAAATAAAAATTTGATTACATACATGTAGTATGATTTTTATTTGAATCTAATCTTAGCGTGACTCGCGTTACAGCAAACGGAAAATCCAAAAACATCACTTGATACATGACAAGTTTCTCCTCAAAGTATAAATAATAGCAAACAATGAATACCCTTGTGTGAAACACAAATAAATAAGGTTTCAAAAAATGGCATTAATGATTTGAAATGTTATCAATAACATACAAATATATTAAATAATCAGCGTGACTCGCGTTACTGTGACTCGCGTTACATGACATCCATTATCACAGATAAGTCATTATGCATAGTTTAGCTTGAGGGAAATCAATTTTTCAGTCTGTAATTTACGTAACACAGTACAGTGTATTACATTTAAAAATACATTAACCTTCTAAAATATTGTATAATTTTAAAGGAAGTAATGCACACGAACTGGGTGTTTTAATTCCAGAAAGATTTCATAGTTTAAAAAGAAATACACAAGGTGATTGTTTTTCATAAAAGTTGCCTTTACAATTATTTTGCAAGACCACTTACATGCAAGTTTTATTATAAAAACGAACTAAACATTTTGTTATTGCTAGCATAGAGCTGCTTCAATGTGGACCACAGGAATCGCACCTTTGTGTTCATCTGGCTTTGTCATAGATAAGATTGTTTTTGATCAGGTGATGCCTCAATTTGAACTGTGCTGTACAGTTTTCGCATGACAGCTTTCCTCCCTTTCAGAGTTGGTGGGAGTGACGGATCCCAAACAGTCTGTTTTTGTTGTTGCTTTTGCCAGCCATAGCTTTATCTAGAGACCCGTCCACCCGTCATTTGGACGGGCAATTTCAAATATGGACGGAGGGAATTTTTCGAGGACGGGTGACAACCCGTCATAGTGTGATAAGGCCCTGTCCTGGCAGTTTATATGACGGGTGTCACAGTGTCATCACTGGAATATAACGTGTTCTGTATCCCCCAGAAACAAATATTTCCAGTACTATGAATTCCTAGCACGGCGCTCAAAGATGCCTACCACCACACTATTCACGCGTACACTGCAGGCGTAGCAGTAGCGCAGCGCAAGAAGCTCATTTTACGCATGCGTGTAGGGCGCCAACTCACAGCGGCAATCGTACATGTGGTTTCATTTGCTGCTAGAGGGGTCAAAGCAATGCGTTAATGCCCCAACAACCATTTCACAAATAGCATACGTGATTGGTTAATTCCGTTGGGGTGTCACACGTCAATAATAATGGGCATGAATTAACTAGTAATGCAAACTTCATAATACGGATTATGCGCACTTTTCAAAGCGTCAAAAATACATATAAATTACATATACGTGAGGGAATTTATATCCGTAATAAAATATACAAGTATTATATGCCTGTATATTATTAACATTTCGACTTTATGGCATTTATGTCTGGAGTGACTCCCGGGAATGATCAACTTTAAAACGAGGCCTTGTTAGCGACTCACGTGGCTACGAATAAACATTACATATTATCGTCCACGCGATGCCTCCACCTCCGAAGCCGAAGGTTCGCAAACTAACCACAATAACAAAGTTTTTCACGGCAAAACCGTCGCCAACTGTTACGGCAACACCTTCACCGCCGCCGATATCGACGTATTATTTTATTGATGTTTTGTAGTAATTGCGAAGGTAAAATGGTGTACTTCGTTTACCCGGTATGATGATTTTACAGAATGTATTATTTTGTTATGTCACTTATGAAGAGTACGGCAATGAGGTTGTTTTTGAAGATTTATTTATAATTTGTTGTAGACATGTAACATTGCTTGAGCGTACTGTATATAATGACTGCATAATTTACGTAATTTAGTTATTTACACTGCGACATAATGTAACTTGTTTTTTTATTAGGCATGGTTATAATAATTGAAAAACGTCATTAAATAACACATTATGATATTGTTGTTGTGTTATTGCATATAAAAAATAAGATAGCATAGCATAGCAAAAAAAAGTCTTTCAAAATTGTAGACATGTATCATTAGGTTTTTACCCAAAGTTGTGACTGGCAAAAGTTTGATCCTGCATAAAGCCCTGTTGCCAACTGGCATTGTTATTTACTCTTGCCTTTTTCCGGGCTCGACATTTGGCTATTCGATTGCTCACATTCTCTTGCCTCTGACTCTTTTCTTCAGACAAAAGCAGGTTATGTTCCCTTGCCTTCTTTGCATCATGGCTCTTTGCACTCATTTCATTCTGATGGTTGCAGTAATCTTTATATTTACCTTAAGTACAGAGCTTCAGAAGCAGGGCTTTATGCAGGATCAAATTTTTGCCATTAACAACTTTTGGTAAAAACCTAATGATACATGTCTACAATTTTGGAAGACCTTTTTTTTGCTATGCTATCTTATTTTATATGCAATAACACAACAACAATAATATAATAATGTCTTATATAATGACATTTTTTAATTATTACAACCATGCCTAATAAAATAAAAAACAAGTTACATTATGTCGCAGTGTAAATAACAAAATTACGTCAATTATACAGTCATTATAATATACAGTACTCTCAAGCAATGTTACATGTCTACAACAAATTATCAATAAATCTTCAAAAACAACCTCATTGTCGTACTATTCATAACAAAATAATACATTCTGTAAAATCATCATAAACGAAGGACACCATTTTACCTTCGCAATTACTACAAAACATCAATAAAATAATAAGTCGATGTCGTCGGCGGTGAAGGTGTTGCCGTAACAGTTGGCGTCGGTTTTGCCATGAAAAACTTCGTTATTGTGGTTAGTTTGTGAACCTTCGGCTTCGGAGGTGGAGGCATCACGTGGACAATAATATAAAATGTTTATTCGTAGCCAAGTGAGTCGCTAACGAGGCCTCGTTTTAAAGTTGATCATTCCCGGGAGTCACTCCAGACATAAACGCCATAAAGTCGAAATGTTAATAATATACAGGCATATAACACTTGTATATTTTATTACGGATATAAATTCCCTCACGTATATGTAATTTATATGTATTTTGACGCTTTGAAAAGTGCGCATAATCCGTATTATGAAGTTTGCGTTACTAGTTAATTCATGCCCATTATTATTGACGTGTGACACCCCAACGGAATTAACCAATCACGTATGCTATTTGCGAAATGGTTGTTGGGGCATTAACGCATTGCTTTGACCCCTCTAGCAGCAAATAAAACCACATGTACGACTGCCGCTGTGAGTAGGCGCCCTACACGCATGTGTAAAATGAGCTTCTTGCGCTGCGCTACTGCTACGCCTGCAGTGTACGCGTGAATAGTGTGGTGGTAGGCATCTTTGAGCGCCGTGCTAGGAATTCACAGTACTGGAAACATTTGTTTCTGGGGGATACAGAACACGTTATATTCCAGTGATGACACGGTGACACCAGTCATATAAACTGCCAGGACGGGGCCTATCACACTGTGATGGGTTGTAAACCGTCATCGAAAAATTTCCCCCGTCCATATTTGACATTGCCTGTCCAAATGACGGGTGGACGGGTCTCTAGATAAAGCTATGTTCAGAAGTCTCTTTCACTGTCTTTCAGCGGCTGTGAATGTCGAGAAAGAACCTGAACTCGGTTCCAGTGAATATGTCAAATGTTTATCAATAAACATACAACTAATTCTGAATGTTGTTTTATTTAAGAGCAGCAATTAACATCTTAAACTTATTATGAAAAACCCATTTTCATTACCAATTTAACATCTTTCATTAATTCATGCTGATATTTTCACCTACCTAGGTATACAGGTAAGAAGTTAATCTTACTAAATAATTCCTACACTGACTGCTATCTAGCAAAACAAAGCTAACTATTTTAATATGTAAAAACTTAATGGAAATTAAACGAACACATTTATCTGAATAGTAGAAAAATCATGTATACGTGAGTCTGGCATGCATTCAGCACATGTCCATGTGTGGGGATAATGTACATAGCTTACTAGTCAATTTGAACCCTTTTGTTTGTAATTTATTTATTTTTATGAACATAAGTAATTTCTTATTATTCAATAATGTTGGAAAAGAGATTCACTGGTGATAGATGAAATCAGATTCAAAATCTTTTGTTTTTAAAGAAGCATGTGATTTAATAATAAACTGGACCATTAAAGACTTATGGGATATATTAGTAAACACATTTTTTTTCATGGCAGAATTATCATTAATGAAAACATTAATACTGCAGTCTATATTATGCTTTTGCAACAAATTGATATGTCTTAGAAGAAGTGAGAAAAATCTAACAAATGCATTGTGACTCGCGTTACAATACCTTATTTTTCGTGACTCGCGTTACATGTGACTCGCGTTACACATATTCAATGTCCAATATCACAGTATAGATTCACTAGATATGGATATAGTTTGTATCATTTAATAAGCTATAAAAAGAAGGAAGAGATTTATAATGGACAGTCTCAGACTACCAAAGGCTGCTGTATAAAATTAAAAATCTATAATTTTGTGACTCGCGTTACGCAAAAATCACCACCTCAGTGTAGAAGCATGTCTTGAAAAATGCAGAACAGACTCAGAAATGTTATTGTCATAATACATGAGACTAAGGCTTAAACAAATAACAGCAATTGAGCAAACCAAGAAAGTAACAGAAAATAGGGCTTTAAAGGGCCCCTAATTATTGACATTTTAGATGAGCGTAATGTTATAATTTCAGTGCTAATAGTTGAGTGTAGCATTTTCACATAAAGCATTGTGCAAATATTGAATGTTTTTCTTTCCTATAACTTTAAGTGATGTCCTATCAAAAACATGTAATATTCCATTGAAATTCAATGAATAAAATTTCAGACCATTTTCCAAAT
>JAODUO010003300.1:0-12725 GCA_025642075.2 Ridgeia piscesae
ATGGCAAGGCTTGTTTAATGGCAAATGTACATTGTAGGATTCTACAAAACAAATGTATCATCATATTCCTTTTATTCAATTAGATTCCAAAAAGCTATTCTTTGGCTGACTGAAGCCCAGTAATGACTGGTTACAGTTCATTGTCAAACAAAGCATAATAAAAAAATTACTGTTAAACATTCACTAGCATTCATGCACACCCACACTCTCTGTTTGCACACACAACATGCATGCACACACACATGCACGCACACACACATGCCCGCTCTCAGAGTGACATTACACCAATGTCTTGTGGCCGAACTGTTCTGTCACTTGACTGTGCACAATCTCCAGCGACTTAGCACCTGTTTCATCTCTCAACACATCCAAGTCTGCGTATACATCCAACAGTTCACGCAGCCTCGTTTTCAGTTTCTCTGTCGATATTCTCCGCTTTGCCGATATTGCAATGACTTCATCAAACTTGATGAGTTGTTTTGGCCACAAGTCTGTGTGCACTTCCTGCAGGTGATCTGGAACAGAACACGCGTGTGTCAGGGTCAGGGCCGGGTAGGGTAGGGCAAGTGTGTTGTGTGGGGGCTTAGGGCTAGTTTATATAGTTTATACGTGTGTGGTAGGACGAGTGTGTTGTGTGGGGTTTAGGGCTAGTCTATACGTGGGGGGGGGTTAGGACGAGTGTGTAGGATATGGGGATATTAATGGTTTCTCTAGATCATTTGCAACTCAAGCATCAAATGTTTCAGGATTAATCTATGATGCTGTGGAAGGAACAAAATTCTTTCAACATATTCAAAAACAAATTTCCGTGTGGCAGCCACCAGATGTAGTATCAACATAAGCAACTGTTCATTGACAGACTTACGACAGTGTACAGTGACACAGCCATGTGTTGACACCGGTTCTTTGACAGACTTACGACAGTGTCCAGTGACACAGCCATGTGTTGACACCGGTTCTTTGACAGACTTACGACAGTGTCCAGTGACACAGCCGTGTGTTGACAGCCATGTGTTGACACCAGTTCTTTGACAGACTTACGACAGTGTCCAGTGACACAGCCGTGTGTTGACAGCCATGTGTTGACACCAGTTCTTTGACAGACTTACAACAGTGTCCAGTGACACAGCCATGTGTTGACACCAGTTCTTTGACAGACTTACGACAGTGTCCAGTGACACAGCCGTGTGTTGACAGCCATGTGTTGACACCAGTTCTTTGACAGACTTACGACAGTGTCCAGTGACACAGCCGTGTGTTGACAGCCATGTGTTGACACCAGTTCTTTGACAGACTTACGACAGTGTCCAGTGACACAGCCGTGTGTTGACAGCCATGTGTTGACACCAGTTCTTTGACAGACTTACGACAGTGTCCAGTGACACAGCCGTGTGTTGACACCAGGTCTTTGACAGACTTACGACAGTGTCCTGTGACACAGCCGTGTGTTGACACCAGTTCTTTGACAGACTTACGACAGTGTCCAATGACACAGCCGTGTGTTGACACCAGTTCTTTGACAGACTTACAACAGTGTCCAATGACACAGCCGTGTGTTGACAGCCATGTGTTGACACCAGTTCTTTGACAGACTTACGACAGTGTCCAGTGACACAGCCGTGTGTTGACAGCCATGTGTTGACACCAGTTCTTTGACAGACTTACGACAGTGTCCAATGACACAGCCGTGTGTTGACACCAGGTCTTTGACAGACTTACGACAGTGTCCTGTGACACAGCCGTGTGTTGACACCAGTTCTTTGACAGACTTACGACAGTGTCCAATGACACAGCCGTGTGTTGACACCAGTTCTTTGACAGACTTACAACAGTGTCCAATGACACAGCCGTGTGTTGACACCAGTTCTTTGACAGACTTACAACAGTGTCCAATGACACAGCCGTGTGTTGACACCAGTTCTTTGACAGACTTACGACAGTGTCCTGTGACACAGCCGTGTGTTGACAGCCATGTGTTGACACCAGTTCTTTGACAGACTTACGACAGTGTCCAGTGACACAGCCATGTGTTGACACCAGTTCTTTGACAGACTTACAACAGTGTCCAGTGACACAGCCGTGTGTTGACACCAGTTCTTTGACAGACTTACGACAGTGTCCAGTGACACAGCCGTGTGTTGACACCAGTTCTTTGACAGACTTACAACAGTGTCCAGTGACACAGCCGTGTGTTGACACCAGTTCTTTGACAGACTTACAACAGTGTCCAGTGACACAGCCGTGTGTTGACACCAGTTCTTTGACAGACTTACGACAGTGTCCTGTGACACAGCCGTGTGTTGACACCAGTTCTTTGACAGACTTACAACAGTGTCCAGTGACACAGCCATGTGTTGACACCAGTTCTTTGACAGACTTACAACAGTGTCCAGTGACACAGCCGTGTGTTGACACCAGTTCTTTGACAGACTTACAACAGTGTCCAGTGACACAGCCGTGTGTTGACACCAGTTCTTTGACAGACTTACAACAGTGTCCAGTGACACAGCCATGTGTTGACACCAGTTCTTTGACAGACTTACAACAGTGTCCAGTGACACAGCCGTGTGTTGACACCAGTTCTTTGACAGACTTACAACAGTGTCCAGTGACACAGCCGTGTGTTGACACCAGTTCTTTGACAGACTTACAACAGTGTCCAGTGACACAGCCATGTGTTGACACCAGTTCTTTGACAGACTTACAACAGTGTCCAGTGACACAGCCGTGTGTTGACACCAGTTCTTTGACAGACTTACAACAGTGTCCAGTGACACAGCCGTGTGTTGACACCAGTTCTTTGACAGACTTACAACAGTGTCCAGTGACACAGCCATGTGTTGACACCAGTTCTTTGACAGACTTACAACAGTGTCCAGTGACACAGCCGTGTGTTGACACCAGTTCTTTGACAGACTTACAACAGTGTCCAGTGACACAGCCGTGTGTTGACACCAGTTCTTTGACAGACTTACAACAGTGTCCAGTGACACAGCCGTGTGTTGACACCAGTTCTTTGACAGACTTACAACAGTGTCCAGTGACACAGCCGTGTGTTGACACCAGTTCTTTGACAGACTTACAACAGTGTCCAGTGACACAGCCATGTGTTGACACCAGTTCTTTGACAGACTTACAACAGTGTCCAGTGACACAGCCATGTGTTGACACCAGTTCTTTGACAGACTTACAACAGTGTCCAGTGACACAGCCATGTGTTGACACCAGTTCTTTGACAGACTTACAACAGTGTCCTGTGACACAGCCGTGTGTTGACACCATTCTTTGGGCACCAGTTCCCTTGAAAAGACCTTTTTCAACCCGTTCCAGGGCACACAGTGTGTTTAAAAGCCATGTGTTGACACCAGTTCTTTGACAGACTTACGACAGTGTCCAATGACACAGCCGTGTGTTGACACCAGGTTTTTTGACAGACTTACAACAGTGTCCAGTGACACAGCCGTGTGTTGACACCAGTTCTTTGACAGACTTACGACAGTGTCCAATGACACAGCCATGTGTTGACACCAGGTTTTTTGACAGACTTACAACAGTGTCCAGTGACACAGCCATGTGTTGACACCAGTTCTTTGACAGACTTACGACAGTGTCCTGTGACACAGCCGTGTGTTGACACCAGTTCTTTGACAGACTTACAACAGTGTCCAGTGACACAGCCGTGTGTTGACACCAGTTCTTTGACAGACTTACAACAGTGTCCAGTGACACAGCCATGTGTTGACACCAGTTCTTTGACAGACTTACGACAGTGTCCTGTGACACAGCCGTGTGTTGACACCAGTTCTTTGACAGACTTACAACAGTGTCCAGTGACACAGCCATGTGTTGACACCAGTTCTTTGACAGACTTACAACAGTGTCCTGTGACACAGCCATGTGTTGACACCAGTTCTTTGACAGACTTACAACAGTGTCCAGTGACACAGCCGTGTGTTGACACCAGTTCTTTGACAGACTTACAACAGTGTCCAGTGACACAGCCATGTGTTGACACCAGTTCTTTGACAGACTTACAACAGTGTCCTGTGACACAGCCGTGTGTTGACAGCCATGTGTTGACACCAGTTCTTTGACAGACTTACAACAGTGTCCAGTGACACAGCCGTGTGTTGACAGCCATGTGTTGACACCAGTTCTTTGACAGACTTACGACAGTGTCCAATGACACAGCCGTGTGTTGACACCAGGTCTTTGACAGACTTACGACAGTGTCCTGTGACACAGCCGTGTGTTGACACCAGTTCTTTGACAGACTTACGACAGTGTCCAGTGACACAGCCGTGTGTTGACACCAGTTCTTTGACAGACTTACAACAGTGTCCAGTGACACAGCCGTGTGTTGACACCAGTTCTTTGACAGACTTACAACAGTGTCCAATGACACAGCCGTGTGTTGACACCAGTTCTTTGACAGACTTACAACAGTGTCCAATGACACAGCCGTGTGTTGACACCAGTTCTTTGACAGACTTACAACAGTGTCCTGTGACACAGCCGTGTGTTGACACCGGTTCTTTGACAGACTTACGACAGTGTCCTGTGACACAGCCGTGTGTTGACAGCCATGTGTTGACACCAGTTCTTTGACAGACTTACAACAGTGTCCAGTGACACAGCCATGTGTTGACACCAGTTCTTTGACAGACTTACGACAGTGTCCAGTGACACAGCCGTGTGTTGACACCAGTTCTTTGACAGACTTACAACAGTGTCCAGTGACACAGCCGTGTGTTGACACCAGTTCTTTGACAGACTTACGACAGTGTCCAGTGACACAGCCGTGTGTTGACACCAGTTCTTTGACAGACTTACAACAGTGTCCAGTGACACAGCCGTGTGTTGACACCAGTTCTTTGACAGACTTACGACAGTGTCCAGTGACACAGCCGTGTGTTGACACCAGTTCTTTGACAGACTTACAACAGTGTCCAATGACACAGCCGTGTGTTGACACCAGTTCTTTGACAGACTTACGACAGTGTCCTGTGACACAGCCGTGTGTTGACAGCCATGTGTTGACACCAGTTCTTTGACAGACTTACAACAGTGTCCAATGACACAGCCGTGTGTTGACACCAGTTCTTTGACAGACTTACGACAGTGTCCAGTGACACAGCCATGTGTTGACACCAGTTCTTTGACAGACTTACAACAGTGTCCAGTGACACAGCCGTGTGTTGACACCAGTTCTTTGACAGACTTACGACAGTGTCCAGTGACACAGCCGTGTGTTGACACCAGTTCTTTGACAGACTTACAACAGTGTCCAGTGACACAGCCGTGTGTTGACACCAGTTCTTTGACAGACTTACGACAGTGTCCAGTGACACAGCCGTGTGTTGACACCAGTTCTTTGACAGACTTACAACAGTGTCCAGTGACACAGCCTGTGTTGACACCAGTTCTTTGACAGACTTACACAGTGTCCAGTGACACAGCCGTGTGTTGACACCAGTTCTTTGACAGACTTACACAGTGTCCAGTGACACAGCCGTGTGTTGACACCAGTTCTTTGACAGACTTACGACAGTGCCCAAATGACACAGCCTGTGTTGACACCAGTTCTTTGACAGACTTACAACAGTGTCCAGTGACACAGCCTGTGTTGACACCAGTTCTTTGACAGACTTACGACAGTGTCCGTGACACAGCCGTGTGTTGACACCAGTTCTTTGACAGACTTACAACAGTGTCCATGACACAGCCTGTGTTGACACCAGTTCTTTGACAGACTTACAACAGTGTCCGTGACACAGCCTGTGTTGACACCAGTTCTTTGACAGACTTACAACAGTGTCCGTGACACAGCCGTGTGTTGACACCAGTTCTTTGACAGACTTACAACAGTGTCCAGTGACACAGCCATGTGTTGACACCAGTTCTTTGACAGACTTACAACAGTGTCCGTGACACAGCCTGTGTTGACACCAGTTTGACACCAGTTCTTTGACAACTTAAAACATTTCCCTGACACACCGTGTTTTGACAGCCATGTGTTGACACCAGTTCTTTGACAGACTTACACAGTGTCCTGACACAGCCGTGTGTTGACACCAGGTCTTTGACAGACTTACACAGTGTCCGTGACACAGCCGTGTGTTGACACCAGTTCTTTGACAGACTTACGACAGTGTCCAATGACACAGCCGTGTGTTGACACCAGTTCTTTGACAGACTTACAACAGTGTCCTGACACAGCCGTGTGTTGACACCAGTTCTTTGACAGACTTACAACAGTGCCCAAATGACACAGCCGTGTGTTGACACCAGTTCTTTGACAGACTTACAACAGTGTCCAATGACACAGCCGTGTGTTGACACCAGTTCTTTGACAGACTTACAACAGTGTCCTTGACACAGCCGTGTGTTGACACCGTTCTTTGACAGACTTACGACAGTGTCCTTGACACAGCCGTGTGTTGACACCAGTTTCCCTTTTTGACAGACTTACAACAGTGTCCGTGACACAGCCTGTGTTGACACCGTTCTTTGACAGACTTACGACAGTGTCCGTGACACAGCCGTGTGTTGACACCAGTTCTTTGACAGACTTACAACAGTGTCCAGTGACACAGCCTGTGTTGACACCAGTTCTTTGACAGACTTACGACAGTGTCCAGTGACACAGCCGTGTGTTGACACCAGTTCTTTGACAGACTTACAACAGTGTCCAGTGACACAGCCGTGTGTTGACACCAGTTCTTTGACAGACTTACGACAGTGTCCAGTGACACAGCCGTGTGTTGACACCAGTTCTTTGACAGACTTACAACAGTGCCCAAATGACACAGCCGTGTGTTGACACCAGTTCTTTGACAGACTTACGACAGTGTCCGTGACACAGCCGTGTGTTGACACCAGTTTCCCTTTTTGACAGACTTACACAGTGTCCATGACACAGCCGTGTGTTGACACCAGTTCTTTGACAGACTTACAACAGTGTCCGTGACACAGCCGTGTGTTGACACCAGTTCTTTGACAGACTTACGACAGTGTCCAGTGACACAGCCGTGTGTTGACACCAGTTCTTTGACAGACTTACAACAGTGTCCAGTGACACAGCCTGTGTTGACACCAGTTCTTTGACAGACTTACGACAGTGTCCAGTGACACAGCCGTGTGTTGACACCAGTTCTTTGACAGACTTACAACAGTGCCCAAATGACACAGCCGTGTGTTGACACCAGTTCTTTGACAGACTTACGACAGTGTCCGTGACACAGCCGTGTGTTGACAGCCATGTGTTGACACCAGTTCTTTGACAGACTTACACAGTGTCCTGACACAGCCGTGTGTTGACACCAGTTCTTTGACAGACTTACACAGTGCCCAAATGACACAGCCTGTGTTGACACCAGTTCTTTGACAGACTTACAACAGTGTCCATGACACAGCCTGTGTTGACACCAGTTCTTTGACAGACTTACACAGTGTCCAGTGACACAGCCGTGTGTTGACACCAGTTCTTTGACAGACTTACAACAGTGTCCAGTGACACAGCCGTGTGTTGACACCAGTTCTTTGACAGACTTACACAGTGTCCAGTGACACAGCCGTGTGTTGACACCAGTTCTTTGACAGACTTACAACAGTGTCCAGTGACACAGCCGTGTGTTGACACCAGTTCTTTGACAGACTTACACAGTGTCCGTGACACAGCCGTGTGTTGACACCAGTTCTTTGACAGACTTACGACAGTGTCCTGTGACACAGCCGTGTGTTGACACCAGTTCTTTGACAGACTTACAACAGTGTCCGTGACACAGCCGTGTGTTGACACCAGTTCTTTGACAGACTTACAACAGTGTCCAGTGACACAGCCGTGTGTTGACACCAGTTCTTTGACAGACTTACACAGTGTCCAGTGACACAGTGTGTTGACACCAGTTCTTTGACAGACTTACGACAGTGTCCAGTGACACAGCCTGTGTTGACACCAGTTCTTTGACAGACTTACGACAGTGTCCAGTGACACAGCCGTGTGTTGACACCAGTTCTTTGACAGACTTACGACAGTGTCCAGTGACACAGCCGTGTGTTGACACCAGTTCTTTGACAGACTTACGACAGTGTCCATGACACAGCCGTGTGTTGACACCAGTTCTTTGACAGACTTACGACAGTGTCCAGTGACACAGCCGTGTGTTGACACCAGTTCTTTGACAGACTTACAACAGTGTCCAGTGACACAGCCGTGTGTTGACACCAGTTCTTTGACAGACTTACACAGTGTCCAGTGACACAGCCTGTGTTGACACCAGTTCTTTGACAGACTTACAACAGTGTCCAGTGACACAGCCTGTGTTGACACCAGTTCTTTGACAGACTTACACAGTGTCCAGTGACACAGCCGTGTGTTGACACCAGTTCTTTGACAGACTTACGACAGTGTCCAATGACACAGCCGTGTGTTGACACCAGTTCTTTGACAGACTTACGACAGTGTCCAATGACACAGCCGTGTGTTGACACCAGTTCTTTGACAGACTTACGACAGTGTCCAATGACACAGCCGTGTGTTGACACCAGTTCTTTGACAGACTTACGACAGTGTCCAATGACACAGCCGTGTGTTGACACCAGTTCTTTGACAGACTTACGACAGTGTCCAGTGACACAGCCGTGTGTTGACACCAGTTCTTTGACAGACTTACAACAGTGTCCAGTGACACAGCCGTGTGTTGACACCAGTTCTTTGACAGACTTACGACAGTGTCCAGTGACACAGCCGTGTGTTGACACCAGTTCTTTGACAGACTTACAACAGTGTCCAGTGACACAGCCGTGTGTTGACACCAGTTCTTTGACAGACTTACGACAGTGTCCTGTGACACAGCCGTGTGTTGACACCAGTTCTTTGACAGACTTACAACAGTGTCCAGTGACACAGCCATGTGTTGACAGCCATGTGTTGACACCAGTTCTTTGACAGACTTACGACAGTGTCCAGTGACACAGCCGTGTGTTGACAGCCGTGTGTTGACACCAGTTCTTTGACAGACTTACGACAGTGTCCAATGACACAGCCGTGTGTTGACACCAGGTCTTTGACAGACTTACGACAGTGTCCTGTGACACAGCCGTGTGTTGACACCAGTTCTTTGACAGACTTACGACAGTGTCCAATGACACAGCCGTGTGTTGACACCAGTTCTTTGACAGACTTACAACAGTGTCCAGTGACACAGCCATGTGTTGACACCAGTTCTTTGACAGACTTACGACAGTGTCCAGTGACACAGCCGTGTGTTGACACCAGTTCTTTGACAGACTTACAACAGTGTCCAGTGACACAGCCGTGTGTTGACACCAGTTCTTTGACAGACTTACGACAGTGTCCTGTGACACAGCCGTGTGTTGACACCAGTTCTTTGACAGACTTACAACAGTGTCCAGTGACACAGCCGTGTGTTGACAGCCATGTGTTGACACCAGTTCTTTGACAGACTTACGACAGTGTCCAGTGACACAGCCGTGTGTTGACAGCCGTGTGTTGACACCAGTTCTTTGACAGACTTACGACAGTGTCCAATGACACAGCCGTGTGTTGACACCAGGTCTTTGACAGACTTACGACAGTGTCCTGTGACACAGCCGTGTGTTGACACCAGTTCTTTGACAGACTTACGACAGTGTCCAATGACACAGCCGTGTGTTGACACCAGTTCTTTGACAGACTTACAACAGTGTCCAATGACACAGCCATGTGTTGACACCAGTTCTTTGACAGACTTACAACAGTGTCCAATGACACAGCCGTGTGTTGACACCAGTTCTTTGACAGACTTACGACAGTGTCCTGTGACACAGCCGTGTGTTGACAGCCATGTGTTGACACCAGTTCTTTGACAGACTTACGACAGTGTCCAGTGACACAGCCGTGTGTTGACAGTTTGCAGTAGGCAAGATTACTGTTCAGATGTGAAGTCTTTTTTACTGAAACCGTTAGCCTGATGAGCTAGGTCCTCTGTCGGATGTGACAGAGTTATGTGATCACTCATCCTTGAGGTGGATGTGACAGAGTTATGTGATCACTCACCCTCGAGGTGGTTCACTTTCTGCAGTATCTCCTCCAGTATCTCGTCGCTGCCTTCAATGTCCACCTTGTTGAGGGCGAGGACCGCGGGCTTGTTCATCAGGTCCTCCTTGTACAGTTCCAACTCCTGACAACAAACAACAGCTTAGTTCACCAGTTCTCTGAATTCAGACACAAGATTTTTTAGAAGGAGAATGGTCTCTAGTACTATACAATTGGTGAAGTTTTCAAACAGACCTTGTTGAGAAGGAGAATGGTCTCTAGTACTATACAATTGGTGAAGTTGTCAAACAGACCTTGTTGAGAAGGAGAATGGTCTCTAGTACTATACAATTGGTGAAGTTTTCAAACAGACCTTGTTGAGAAGGAGAATGGTCTCTAGTACTATACAATTGGTGAAGTTTTCAAACAGACCTTGTTGAGAAGGAGAATGGTCTCTAGAACTACACAATTGGTGAGGTTTTCAAACAGACCTTGTTGAGAAGGAGAATGGTTTATAGTACTACACAATTGGTGAAGTTGTCAAACAGACCTTGTTGAGAAGGAGAATGGTCTCTAGTACTATACAATTGGTGAAGTTGTCAAACAGACCTTGTTGAGAAGGAGAATGGTTTATAGTACTACACAATTGGTGAAGTTGTCAAACAGACCTTGTTGAGAAGGAGAATGGTCTCTAGTACTATACAATTGGTGAAGTTGTCAAACAGACCTTGTTGAGAAGGGAATGGTCTCTAGTTTTCTTTAATTTAAAAAATTTTGGGGGTGGTTTTCAAACAAAAAACCTTGTTGAGAAGGAGAATGGTTTATAGTACTACACAATTGGTGAAGTTGTCAAAAGACCTTGTTGAGAAGGAGAATGGTCTCTAGTACTAACAATTGGTGAGGTTTTCAAACAGACCTTGTTGAGAAGGAGAATGGTTATAGTACTACACAATTGGTGAAATTTTCAAACAGACCTTGTTGAGAAGGAGAATGGTCTCTAGTACTATACAATTGGTGGTTTTCAAACGCCTTGTTGAGAAGGAGAAAGGTCTCTATTATACAATTTGGTTTTCAAACAGACCTTTTTAGAAGGGGAATGGTTTTAGTACTATACAATTTGGGGAATTTTCAAACAGACTTTGTTGGAAGGGGAAAAGGTCTCAGAACTAAAAATTGGGGAGGTTTTCAAACAGACCTTGTTTAGAAGGAAATGGTTTATAATAAAAAGGTGAAATTTCAAACAGACCTTTTTGAGAAAGGGGAATGGTCTCTATCTTACAATTGGTGAAATTTCAAACAGACCTTGTTGAGAAAGGGGAATGGTTTATATCCACAAATTTGGGGAAGTTTCAAACAGACCTTGTTGAAAGGAGAATGGTTTTTAGTACTAAAATTGGTGAAGTTTCAAACAGACCTTTTTGAGAAAGGGGAAAAGGGCTCTAAATACTTGGTGAAGTTTTCAAACAACCCTTTTTGGAAGGGGAAAAGGTTTAGAAAACCCCAATTTGGGGAGGGGTTTTAAACAGATTGTTGAGAAGGAAATGGTTTTAGTACTAAAAATTTGGGGAAATTTCAAACAACCGGGGAAAGGGGAAAAAGGGCTCTAGAACTACCAAATTTGGGGAGGTTTTTAAAAGACCTTGTTGAGAAGGAGAATTTTTTGTCTACCAATTTGGGGAAGTTGTCAAACAGACCTTGTTGAAAGGAAATGGTCTCTGGACTAACAATTGGTGAAGTTTTCAAAAGACCTTTTTAGAAAGGGGAAAAGGTTTTAGTACTAAAAATTGGTGAAGTTTCAAAAAGACCTTGGAGAAGGGGAAATGGTCTCTAGTACTATAAATTTGGGGAATTTTCAAACAGACCTTTTGAGAAGGAAATGGTCTCTAGTACTATACAATTGGTGAATTTTCAAACAGACTTTTTTTGAGAAGGGAAAAGGTTTAGAAATACAAATTTGAGTTTTCAAAAAGACCTTTTTGGAAGGAGAATGGGTTTTTATTACAATTTGGGGAAGTTTCAAACAGACCTTTTTGAGAAAGGAGAATGGTCTCTATTATACAATTGGTGAATTGTCAAACAGACCTTTTTAAAAATGGTTTTAGTACTCCCAAATTTGGGAAATTTCAAACAGATTTTGAGAAGGGGAATGGTTTATCTAACCCCAAATTTGGGGAATTTCAAACAGACCTTGTTGAAAGGAGAATGGTCTCTAGACTTACAATTTTGAATTTTCAAAAACCTTTTTAAAGGAAATGGTTTAAACTAAAAATTTTAAGGGTTTAAAAGTTGTTGAAAGGGGAAAAGGTTTTGTATCACAATTGGTGAATTTCAAAAGATTTTTGAGAAGGAAATGGTCTCAAACTCCCTTTGGGGGGTTTTCAAAAGACCTTTTGAGAAGGAGAATGGTTTATAGTCTACACAATTTTGAAGTTTTCAAACAGACCTTTTGAGAAGGAGAATGGTCTCTTATATAAATTTGGGGAAGTTTTCAAAAGACCTTGTTGAGAAGGGGAATGGTTCTGTACTATACAATTTGGGGAAGTTTTCAAACAGACCTTGTTGGAAGGAGAATGGTCTTAGTACTATAAAAAGGTGAAGTTTTAAACAGACTTTTTTAGAAAGGGGAATGGTCTCTAGACTAACAAATTTTGAGGGTTTTTAAACAGACCTTTTTGAAGGGAAAAGG
>JAODUO010003302.1:0-15328 GCA_025642075.2 Ridgeia piscesae
TCGCTGACAAGGCAAGCCAGTTTGAGTTGACAGTCGCCATCAATATCGTCGGCATCACTCAGCAGACACAACCTGTGTTGATATGTACCGGTATTGTATTTGATTACGCAGGATCTTGTTAATAAACTTAGTAATTGCGAAAGTACATATCCATAGAGAATAGATGACGGGAGGGACGAAATGATAAAACAAATTGACATGGGGGACTGGCAGGGTTCGAAATAGTGGTAGCCCGGTAGCCCGAGGCTACCGGAATTGCTGTCGGGCTACTACAATTGGAGACAGCAGTAGCCCGATGGTCTACCACAGAATCTGGGTCACTGATGGCCTAATCATCAGTGCAGGTCAAGTGTCTGAGACGACTCAATGGCTTCCATTGGGTTGAAACAATTGTATCCAATTAACCACTTCAAAGACATCGTTGGTGCAATGGGGCCGGTGTCAATAAACTACCCAATAAACTTACTGCACACCCTTAAAGACCACCCTAGAAGCCATGTGTTGTTTTGGCAGCATGATTGGATTACGTAATAAACTGACCTAGTAACAGGATGAGGTAGTTTAAAACATTGTTGCAGGTGGATAGCTGCACTTCCAAGTACTGGGAGGTCAATTTCTGAGAAATCCACTAGTCTTGTATTAGAAATGGGAAAGTTGTTTCTTTTGTACACAATATGTTTTTGTAAGCCAGGGCAATTTGAAGCACTGTTCAAATAAAATAGATGTTAAAACATGTTAAAGTATGTAAGCCTAGTATCTATATTATAATAAACAATAATACTTATGCAATTTATACAGCACATTTGAGAATATTAAATTGAATAATTCAAAATTGTTTTGTAATATGGGTAAACTGTACACATGTAAGTGAGTACAAGCACTGCTAAATTATATTGATTTTATGTTTTACAATAATAATTTATCGATGTTATATTCAAATGTCAAAAGAGGAACTCCCTTTTTTTTTTGAATAACGGGTGTTATATAAGGTAGTTATTATTATGCAATTTGGATATGGCCATATGCCACATTATTTTAGTGGGAAACTTAACAAATACCTTTCATCAACACAATGTTTGTAAACTCACAAATACATGTTAAATATACATAGCAAAATATTTGCATTATTCTACTAAAAATTGTAGAAATTTTATACATTAAAATAGTTATTACAAAGCAACACAAGTGTTTCGTTTTAGAATATTTGATATGAA
Source organism: Ridgeia piscesae (assembly GCA_025642075.2). Lineage (NCBI taxonomy): Eukaryota > Metazoa > Annelida > Polychaeta > Sabellida > Siboglinidae > Ridgeia > Ridgeia piscesae. The sequence continues at coordinate 1,215 of JAODUO010003302.1, forward strand.
CTGACAAGAAATCTCATTTCTTGTCAGTTTTCATTCATCCATGATGGCTCCATTTCTGATATGTAGAAGAGTATAGTTTATATGGTAAATCGTTCTAATTAAATATCTGTTTTTTTTTAAATGCATTGCATGTTGGCTAATCTTAATGGTGCAAGAAAGGGAATGAAGGTAGAAAGAGGCATGTGGACCTCAACGCTTCAACAAAAATACCCCTCTGCCCACAATTTTAGTTAGCGAGTTATATATGAGTAATTTATTAAGAAATGTTGGGCTACCAGATATGGGTGTGGGCTACCAGAAATTTCAAGCTGGTAGCCCGGATGGCTACCTAGATTTTGGAGTTATTTCAACCCCTGCGGGACTGGTAGTAGGCTCTTGTTGGTCGGGCAAGAAGTATTTTTGTGGAAGCATCCGTTTTCTCGTTAACAGAACGTCAAATGGAAAATTACATTAATCTCACAATTATTAAAACAGTGTTTTGCGACTCACATTTCAGTACTATTAATGAATGTTGTTATCTCCATTACATTTTATGCAAAATAATTTAGATTTTTATGACAGCGATGATTCATTAAAATGTTAATACAATAGCCGAATAGGTGTACACAATTATATCATGCAAGTATTACATATAACATTCTTGCACTTGTTTCCATTGTAGTCAATGATGCCTGGCTGAAGTCTATGTACCTTGTACCTTTCAACACACACGTGCCAGCTGTTTTCAAATATTTATCAACATTTTCATCACAGCATTATATGAATGCATAATATATTCGAATTATAATATTGCTACAGGCCACACTACAATGCAAAAGTGAGACAAGGCAGAGGAGGGGTAAGATTAAGGCAGTCACATGGGTATGGCAAATGCCGGGAGGATACGCAGTCTGTGGGAGTCTCACATCTGATCAATCCAGGTAATTTAAACATTTTAACAATCAACAACGTATAAATTATAAAAATATTTTAATATGTCCATTTAAATACACATTGTTTTCATTCACATATTATCTTGAACATGGAAAACTAGAATGACATTTGTTCTTGTTAGTCTTGTATAATGCATATTATACCCAGTGTGTCAACACAGACATTAATGCACATACACTATGTGAGTCGGGGGGGGCATGGCTACGTAGATCAATTTTTAAAATTACCTTCAAAATGGTGCATTCTGAAGGATGTTTTAACTTATTCCCTGGGAAATAGAGAGGAAACAAATGCACAGCTACAAGTGTAAACATGTTTATAGCAAGAAATACCTATGAGGCATATTTTGAGCAAATTGGCTTAGAAAAACACTGAGGTGGTCCACCTCACTCATCATATAGCAGGGGAAATACTGCAGCGATGACAAAAAAATCAATAATACAGTGTTGAAGAAGGTAGACATACATATTATGAATGCTTGAATATTTTCTGAGGGAATGTGCTGTTGGCATCACAATAACTTTATTTTGTCATTTCCAACATTTGCTTTGACCAGACAACCACACATATTCATGTTTGACATAAAATGTCAAAAATTAATATGTGTACACCATGTAATAGTTATTACATGGCATCATTATTTACTCCCAACTCCCATGATGCATGTTTTTTTGTTGACTGAAATTGAATACATGCTTTTCTCTACAGGTCAACAAGAAACTGAACAATGCTTACTACCCGGTACCACTATTTCAACAAGTTAATATGCTATACAGGACAGTTGTATTTGTGGACAAGATTATACAACAATGAGCCGTGCAATATGCTGCATATTAAATGTCAAGTATTTGAATGTCGACCAAGTGAAGTGATCCCAGTTGTACTGTGTGTTGCATCGTGAGAGACTCCTCAGTACTGGTGGTGTGTACACTGGCTTCCATGCCGGTCAGATACCCTAACTGACTAGAGACCAATGCAGAATGCAGAGTGCTTGACATGTGAATATGGTGACGCCTGACTAGCTTTGCAGTTGGTGATGGAACGGCGGATGCCATGGTCTGTTAAACATGGCATAAGCCTTTGGTCAACCTCTCTCGACACTGTTAGACAGGTTCGACATTCTTTAGTGAACTACATCAGCTTGGATATCGATGACATTGTGTGAGTTCACTCTCTTTGATGATACTGCATACCAGCTTCCTGGCATTTTACTGTACATCCGCATCTGCCTATACAAGAAACAAAGTGACAATTAACATGGCTCTGACATGTATGATATTTTATATGTGATGACACACTTAGCCAAAGTCAATACCATGGTAATATAATTGTTTTATTCATATTATAAAATTTGCATGCCCACATGTTATATATATATATATATATATATATATATATATATATATATATATATATATATATACATGACTCAGACCTGTTATATTGAACATTTCTACTAATGTGGAAACATTCCGCCACACTGAAATTAATATGTGAAAATACTAATTGTACAAAAGAAAAGTATTCACCACTATCTCTAGCCAGTACTCTTCATAGAATTGAGTAAACATATCGCAATTGCACATGTAACTCTCAGCCACATGACAAGGACCCTGACTAGTTTAGTCACTTTTTAGGTGTAAAGATACATAGCATTAAATTAAAAAAATTATATCTACTGATTTTTAAAAAATAAAGCATAATCTAGTTACTTTATGTAATATATTTATTATTTCTAAAGCACAATATCCAACATGGTCAAAGTGCTGTACATAATGTTATTATATGTACATAGTATGTATATGATATCTATTTACAGCATGTTTCTGTAACAATTGTGTGTGTGTTATGGGTGAACTCTTTGCAAAAGTAAATTCCCAGAAATATGTTTTAGTACGACAATTCTTTCATAATATTGAACAATTTTCCCATGACATGTATCACTAAGCACATGTTTGCTAAAGCTAATGTATTCTCTGTGAATTTGAAAGACTAATGAATGGGATTCATGTTTTTGAACTAATTAGTATTTGATATACCATGTGCTGGATGCCAGATATGGAGTGAGTACAATACAAATGTACTCGAGTACGGGTACGATTACTTTGAACATGCAGGAGTACGAGTACGATTACTCAGTAAACAAATGTACTCGAGTACGAGTACTAAAAATTACTAGTACTATGAGTACGAGTACAGTACGATTACGCCATCTCTGGTCACAACAAGATGTTTTGTTTTTAATGACATAATTGCATAATTTAATATTTTATAACTAAATATAAGCTGGCATATCACCAGAAGATGAACGCAGATCTCATGATCGGGGCTGAAGCGAGAAAGTTCATCTCTGAAAGGGAAACCAATGGTTTGCGTCAGGTGCGAATTGATGAATTCTTTAGTAGCGTCCGCACGTATTTCGTTACCGTGTGCGACTACCTCATCGCCAAGCTACCGCTGCAAGACGAGGTACTGAAGCGAACTGAGGTTGCGGATATCTCCCTGCAGACGATTGCTAAATCTGCAGATCTGGTGTTCTTTGTGAACACTTTCCCGGCGCTGATGCCAGCAGCTGACTATGTCGCCAAGTAAAGCAGTAACTCAAAGACAGTCAAAATTGGAAAGCCAAGAACTGTTATAAAAAATTAAAACATTAATGTAAATAAAAATGTTGTAATTTCTGAAATCTGACTTTTGACCTCAGATACCCAAAAATGTGTCCTCTAATTTTGCTAATATATTTTACACAATATCTTATAATATTGCAGAAGAGTCCCTGAAAATATTAGAGTGGCCAAATAATAATGTTCAGAGATACATTAAATTAAGTACACCTGTGGATGAAAAACTGCATCAGGATAGTACTGTATAACCCAATACGAACATACAGCACCGTCTCTGATGTGTATGTATATGTGCTCACTAATGATAAATTTCATTACTTCACCTTTTTCAGATCACTTCACATATTATCTCTCAGTATAATGAAACTGCAATCATCACACATGAAGCTGATCAACTGTCAATAGAATTCAGTCTGTAATGCTTACCATATGTATTATGCAATATAAGTTGGTCATTTGTAAGCTTTAATATTGCTCTTACATTGCTTACATGTGCATGGTCACGTCCCTCTGATGGATAATTGCATAACAATGACCCCCTGGTATATTGAATAGCAATTATATAATTAGTGAGCATATATACCAGGCCTTGACAATTAAGCTTTTGTAGATTTGGAAAGTTACTGGCCCCCAAAATAAGCTACTGGCCCGAATATTGTAAAGAAAATATGCTGCTTAGGTCTTAGGTGATTACCTCCAAACAGCCCAAACTTGGGCTAACGCAGGAGTTGTTCTTCTCTAGAATTTGTCAGTCCACTACAGGTTACACATGTATCCCCTGTGTGGGATCTTTTACTTCCCCTGGCATAGACACCAGACAGAAGGGACCACCGGCTTTTAGTGTCTCTTCCGAAAGACACAGGCAAATGTGGGGTGAAGAAATTGCCTAAGTTTCGAAACCATGGTAGGTGGGATTGAACCACCGCCCCCTCGATTGACAGTCCGGCGCTCTACCGCGCGACCACCGCTCCCCACTAAAGCGATGGGCTACCGAGGTGCCCACAGGGCCAGTATAATTTAAAAACCGGTGGCCCGAACTGGTCCGACAGTTTTAAAACACGCGTCGGGCCATGGGACCAGTGCCAATGTTGAGCCCTGTATACATAATATATTGATTCATACATCAGAGATTGTGCTGTATGTTTGTATTGCACAGTGCTATCCTGGTGCAATTTTTCATCCACGGGTGACGTCGGGTGTACTTAATTTAATGTATCTCTGAACATTATTATTTGCCCACTCTAATATTTTCAGGGACTCTTCTGCAATAGCAAAGGATACTGTGTGAAACATATTAGCAAAATCAGAGGATACATTTTTGGGGTATCAGAGGTCAAGGGTCACATTTCAAAAATTATTTATCTTATTCACACTATTGTTTTAATTTTATGACAGCTATAGGCGCATGTTTATTGGCTTTCCAATGGCTTATTGTTTGTTTCTCTAGCTTTAATAATAGCAGAAGTACAAGCATTACTGTAGCTGTCACTATGCGAATCGGGTCAACGTTCAGTGACCAATATCTTCAATGAAACGACCTATATTTGTTTTATTTTTATATACTCATGTGAACCAACTGTACTAAATTTCATTAAATTTGGAGTCAGATTATACAAAAATGTTCAAAAAGTTATTGATTTGACATGAAATGACACATAGAGATGAACTTGCAAAATCTTTTTTGTAATTCCACTTCTAAACCTTTGCATGTGATGTAACTGGGCAAGACAACTACGTATGCATTCTTATGTGATACATGATAAACCAACAATGGTGATCAGTCCATACATATAGCCATGTCATAATGCATCCACCAATCACTGGAGTGGTGGCCAAAACAATATAAAGTGTGCACAGACTTTCCAGATACTGTTTAGAGCTTTCCATTCATTTAGGTGTAACGTTTTGGTGATAATTTTCCACTGCTTGATTCTTCCAATGCGTCTGTAATAAAGAAATGTAATATATTCTTATAAACAATTATCAAATCGAAAAACATTCTTGGTTAGCTCTCTATATCTTATAAATCTTTAACTGAAACAAACTGATAATCTTGAAGTTAAAACATGAAAATTATCTCCACATTCACACAAACTCATATTTATATAGTAATATATGTTAAAAACATATCCTTTAATAAAATAAATACCTTCAAAGTGTGTGGAACTGAGGCTTGACATATTACATGCTTTCATTTTACCATCAGAAGTATATATATATTATACATTTGTACATGTGTAAATGTTATAAATTGTAATAGTTAGTGTTTGTTGTTGAACGTTTTTTTTACCTATCTATAATTACCTTTCAACATGTATTCTCACTCTTGCAATTGCAACAGACTTAAAAAGCGATGAGAGATCTGATTGCTTTTTGTTCATCAAGAAAGCAGGTGTCACTAGTCTTATGCCATGCCTTGCCGTTGCTTCCTTGTTTGTCCATCCCTTGTCTGCCATTACCACACTGTTTCTCCAACAAGCCACTTTTCATAGTTATTTCATTGTCACTTACACTTCCCTCCATTAGATCGGATATAAATGTAGGAATACCTGATGGTGAAATTCCAATGAGAGCTTTGACTGTGTATCTTGATTTGTACTCGGAGTAAGTGGCAGTTTGTACTTCCATGTCTGATGGTTTTTCACATTCCGTTTCAGTGCAGTCAATTATGATAGTCACGTCATCATAGAGGCCTTTGAAGGAATCTGGTAGCGTTTTTCTCACTCTTTTTCTGCTCATCCAGATAGGCATTTGTGTTAGAATTGATTCTAAGAACTTCACACTGGTTAGGAAAATGCGCGATACACTTAATGGAGAAAGCTGAACTCTTTCTGCAAGGTCTCCATTTTGAGAACCGTGCTTCAATTTCACAAGAGTTAGAAAGAGTTCATCTTCTGGTGTCGTTGATCTTTTTCGACCACATCTGTCATGCTGTCTTTCTTCCGAGTTGTTGGAGACCCAGTAACGTAGCTCCGACAGATTTGGTATGATGAGATATGTAATGAAGTATTGCAGTAAGGCGAAGGAGTAAAATCCTGTCCAAAATCTTATTTCACTGTCGGAATTTGAAACTTTGTTAAGTAGAACGCGATTGAAACTATTGAGTTCAGTGACTGCGTCATACATTTAGGTAACATTCATTAGCATAGCAAGTACTGTTCTAAGCGGACTTTTGTACATTTCTACATCATTTCCCTGCTGTTCATCATTCATCTGTTGTTGAATAGCTCTTAGGATTCCTTGAAGTTCTGATATTACGAGCAAGTGAGTTTTTGGGTAGACGTGTTGCTAAACAGAGCAAATCACAGCACCATGTTACTTATTGAAGTGTCATGTGAACCTGTGTGAAAGTGTTATGACATGATTAAGTATAATTGCAATTGTAAGTTGGCCTATATGAGGTTCGACCAAAAGGGCATATATCATTTGTTGTTGTTTGCATTATTTATGCTGTAATGCCATGTATACCTGAAATGGAAAATGACGTAATTACATGTTGTTTATTGTTTGTCAATAAATGTGAAATTCATAACAGTAAGCTGCATAACGTTTGATTGGTGCAAATTGCTCATAATTGTATACAGGAAAAGTCATGTGTTTTCAGACTGCTTCATCAAACATAAGAAATACTACTGATTACAGCATCCTAAGTATTCCTTGAGATATTGCCTTACTGAAATATGGAAATCAACCTTAGCTAAAATCGTGACCACATATGCACATGCAACATATTTGAGGCTAGGTTTCAAATGCAATTGCTTTTGAAAATACTGCATTTGCGTTTTTTCAATATCAAACCATTTACATTTCTATACAAAACACCTATTTAAGTGTGACTGTCAAGAGCAACACATGCAGTTGCATTTGAATTATTAAAATATTACTGCAATTTCATTTCAGTCAAAAAAAAAACATTTGTATCAAAACACTGGCACTTTTACTTGCATATTAATAGTTTAAAAACATTACTATATGAACCATTGCAAATGCTTGCATTTACATTATGATAATATCAAATATTTGCATTCACATTTAAATTGAACCGTGTATCAACACAGTTATAATTTTAATTGAACGCGCACCACGCGCACGCGCACCACGCGCACCACGCGCACCACGCGCACGCGCACCACGCGCACGCGCACCACGCGCACCACGCGCACGCGCACCACGCGCACGCGCACCACGCGCACGCGCACCACGCGCACGCGCACCACGCGCACGCGCACCACGCGCACGCGCACCACGCTCACGCGCACCACGCGCACGCGCACGCGCACCACGCGCACCACGCGCACGCGCACCACGCGCACGCGCACGCGCACCACGCGCACGCGCACACAGACACTGAGTTTGCATAAGTTACGTTACACTATATGCGGCTTACTACATCTTTTGAAGATCTTTCTTGTGGTGGTGGTGGTGGTGCTGTTAATTCTGGTGATGATGCTAATGGTACTATTGCATTTTCAGATGGTACTATCTGTTCACTGTTGCTGCATAGTAATTATGCATTATTAGATTACAGCATCCTGAGTATAAATATGTTACACTGTAGTAAGTTTCAAATGTTGACAAAGTACTTGTAAGGGAGCCGCCGTTATTTATCGGTTGTGCCGGAGGAAATGGGGGGCATACAGAAACACTGTTCTGAAATTAAGCTAAACCGATATTCAATCGTACACTTGTAATGTTGTCTATCCCTAATTCGTGCTTATGCAGTTCCGTTTTATTTGATGTTATGGCCACAATAGTGTAAATAAAGACGAATTATTATTTGCAAAGCTTTAGTACGAAAGGGTCATTTGACAGAAATCCGTGTTTGTTCATACACAATACACAATAATATTAATACCAAGGTATTCTTGAAGCTGAACATAATACATACACATAAATAACGTGTGTGACACTTTAGTCTTAAGTACCAAAAACTTCTTATAGCCACTATATCAAAGTATTAAGACAGCTCAAAATTGTTATCTTCCCAGATGAATTCACTAAATTTATAGGTCTATAATGCCAACACTATGCAACCGTGCCAGGTAGGACATAGCGTTGTGCAATAATTCTGTCATGTAATTGTGAATGTAGATATTGAATTGAATTTATTCAACAAACAACAACAAGGTGTATTTTTAAGTAACACAAACATGAAACTATACACAGAATCTATTTGCTGTGTATAGATTCCATAAGAAACACAATCTATATGTGTGTTGAAAGGAAATGCGAGAAGTTAAACACTTATTATTTGTATTTTCTAACAGGTTTCTAAACTAACTTCTTGTATTACAATGATGACTAGAAGAAATTCACCCACTTTGCTATACATTTTGATACATTAATACATCATCCTATACTTTATATTAGAAGTAATAAACTTGATCGTTGTTATTACTACCAAGGTTACTTCAAACTTTTATATTTGTATATAAGAACTGTTAAATGATTTTAAACCTATAAACCATACTGCAGGTCTGGCTGTACCTAATTCCACAAATTAGGGCCCTTAATAAGTTACGTTACACTATATGCGGCTTACTACATCTTTTGAAGATCTTTCTTGTGGTGGTGGTGGTGGTGCTGTTAATTCTGATGATGATGCTAATGGTACTATTGCATTGAACGCGCACCACGCGCACGCGCACGCGCACCACGCGCACCACGCGCACGCGCACCAAGCGCACGCGCACCACGCGCACGCGCACCACGCGCACCACGCGCACCACGCGCACGCGCACCACGCGCACGCGCACCACGCGCACGCGCACCACGCGCACGCGCACCACGCGCACGCGCACCACGCGCACGCGCACGCGCACCACGCGCACGCGCACCACGCGCACGCGCACCACGCGCACGCGCACCACGCGCACGCGCACCACGCGCACGCGCACCACGCGCACGCGCACCACGCGCACCACGCGCCACGCTTCTGTCATTTTCCGTCTGCCTCAGATCGACTAATTGCTATCACCCAAGCATTATATTTAACATTATATTTGAGTAAATACTGCTAAATCCGTGAAAAAGAACAGGCATTTATAATCCATTATAAGTTGCAGTACATGTCTTATTGTTTGTACACGCAGGCATGACTGATTTGTTCTGGAAAACCGGAAGTAGCTTCTAGGCCCGGTAGCACCTGCCATCTGGCGGATAACTGCATGAACTATAAGTCTCCCATTATTGCAACACTGTATCGTACTGTCGTCGTCTGGCGCTTAAGTTTCCAAATGTTCAGTAAATACTGCCGTTTGAGGCACAACACAGTGTCTGTCAAATTATTCTTGTTACACCACCTCTTCAAATGGATCGACAACACCTCGTAAGCGACTCGGACGCAGAAATCGAACTGCACATCTTATAAAAAAACGACGAACTTTGACAACGAAATCGACAAATTTCTACGTGAGCTGCCATCTTTGTTTGTCTGAGTACGGCGTTGAGCACGCTCTTGAGCATAATCAGGATTTGGACGTTTCATGCTCAAGTCTGAGTACGATACCGTACTCAGAAAGTTTGGTGACCTTCGTTGAGTATGAGCACGGTGTGAAAGCGAGGCTTGAGCATGGAATTTGAGCACGGAGTACTGAGACTGAGTACGGTTTTATAACCTCGGGCCCCACGAAGAGTTCAGTTTTTGGAGGCCTGATTTGTTTAGCTCCACATAAATAATATTATGAAATGCTTGTGAACACGCTAAAAGATCCGCCTATTCAATGAAGTCTAGAGTAATCACGTTACCTCCAATCATAGCCATAGTGATTAATCAGACATACAGTAGAATCCTTCAATCACAATGGCCAATGGCAATGCCACTGCCATGGCCTAAATCATGGTCACGGAGCCATGGCAAGACAAGAAATTAAGACCCAACCAATTGGTTTTACACTGTACTATGGCAACACTACATTTTAAAAGTGGGGGGAAGGGGGACAAATTTATATATACATATATGTATATAATTTCTATGTATGTATATAATATTTAAATATAATATATATATATATATATATATATATATATATATATATATATATATATATATACATTATAATATTCACACACACATATATACATGTATATATATATATATATATATATATATACATATGACCTGAAATACATATAAATATTGTTTTGTAAAAATAAAACATAATTTATTGTTGGTCTGGTGCTAATTCTAAATATAATACGGCGTTGATGTTATGCTATTTAAAATAGTTTTGTTGTCAAGACATTTTTGAAGAGGGCCCATGGCCCGCTCCAATCACTGAACATTTGGAGGGTAAATTTGGACCCAACACTGCTTGCCTGATTCATAGAGTGACAAGATGCTGAGGTTACAGGAGTGCCTGTGTAGGACTTCCCAATCCCACCTTTTGGCAAAGAAGTTTGTCATCACTCAAATTGGATCAAATTACACAAAGTGCAGAAGTCCGCTGGTTCCATCGTAGGCGATATAAGTATCCGCCAAAGCGACCAGGCTGCAATCCAAGGGGTGACAGGGCAAAAAAAATTAATCATCTAGAATGTGCTTGATGGCTAGTGCCTATTAATATATAAACACAATGGTGCATGATCAAGGAGCCCGGCATGATCAATATTTACTGGACGAAAATAAAAAAGTTGCGGGCTGCGGCCAACCAAGGAATTTATCTAGTGATTTTCCAATGGGTAGTCGGAAGTTTATATCTGAACTGTATACTTTTTATTCAGTTTACTACTAGACTGATATATGGTTTTTAAGAAAGGGGAGTGATCAGTCTAGCTCTATATGCCTATACATTTGTTTTATGAACTGAAAAGGTGTGAGGACATTTCCTACGCTGTCCCCCTCAGGCTGAAAAAGTGGGGGACGCGTCCCCCACCGATCGACGCCCATGCTGTGTAGAACTTCCCAATCCAACATTTTGGCAAAGAAATCTGTCATAACTCAAACGAGAATAAGTTACACACAGTGCAGGAATCCGCCGCTTCTGCCGTAGGCGATAAGCAACAAGCAGGCGAGGGGTGAAAGTGCAACACAGCGGCGCCGCCCGGCATGATGATTATTGACTAAAGTAAGATAAAGTTGCGCGCTGTGGCCAGGCCCAGCCAAGCAATTTATCTAGTCGATTGTTCTAATAGATGATCGGAACTTCATATTGCGAGTTTATTGTCTAGCTACTAGTCCTCTATAGCGGCTTTTAAGAGAGGAGTGGTGAGAAAGGCTATTATGCCCCGCAATTTTTCTGAACTGAAAAGTGGGGGGACAATTCCTATGCTGTCCCACCACGCTGAAAAGTTGGGGGACGCGTCCCCCCCGTCCCCCACCGATCAACGCCCGTTGTAATGCCCAGTATTTCTAAGTGAGACCGAGTGATACTAAACGTGTTGTCTAGTAGTACTTACTTACTTATGCCTGTTTGCTCGCTGGGAGCATAGGCCATCGATCAAGGAACGCCACCGTTTTCTGTCCGTGGCCATCTTCTCCATTTCTCTCCTGGTGTATCCCATCTCCTTCGTTTCTTTTTCCGTGTCTCTTTGCCAGGTGTTTCGTGGCCTACCTCTTCGTCTCTTCCCTGGCGTCCATGTGATGGCTTGACGGGAGATGGTGTTTGGTGGTTTCCTGAGTGTATGTCCTATCCACCTCCATTTTCATATCTTTATTTCTTTTCTATGGGTAGTTGCTTGGTCATTTTCCAGAGTGTAGTGTTGGATATCTTGTCTATCCACTTCAGGTGCAGGATTCTACGCAGGCATTTGTTGATGAAGGTCTGTATTCTTTTTAGTGTCTTCTGTGTACTTCGCCATGTCTCCGATCCATAGAGTAAAACTGCCTTGACATTTGAATTGAATATTCTCAGTTTGATGTTAGTTTTGATTTGTTTTGCTGTCCAAATTTTTCTCAACAAGATGAATGCAACTCTTGCTTTCTGTATCCTTGCTTTGACGTCTTCTTCTGTGCCTCCATGTTTGGTGATTGTACTGCCCAGGTATGTGAATGAGTCTGTCTCTTCCAGTGGCTCTCCGTTCATTGTAATGGGGTTGTTGTTCTTTGTGTTGGCTTTCATAATCATTGTCTTGCTTCTGTTGATGTTGAGTCCTAGCTGTGTTGACACTGTGTTTAGCAGCTGTTTTTTCCTGCATTTATTGATGGCTGTGTGAGAGGAGAGCGAGGTCATCCGCAAAATCCAGGTCCTCCAACTGGCTCCAAGGTGTCCACTGGATCCCATTTCTTCTATATTTTGTAGTCTTTTTCATGATCCAGTCTATGGCGAGCAGGAATAAGAATGGTGACAGAAGACATCCTTGCCTCACTCCTGTCTTCACCATGAAGGAGTCTGTACGTTGTCCTGCATGAATGACCCTGCATGCCATATCTTCGTAACTATTTCTTATCAGAGGTATAAGTTTATTCGGTATCCCGTAGTGCTGTAGAAGTTTCCACAGTGTATCTCTGTCGAGGCTATCAAATGCCTTCTCGTAGTCTACAAAGTTTATGTACAGGCACGAGTCCCATTCCATGGATTGTTCAACAATGATTCGCAGTGTTGCTATTTGGTCGGTGCATGATCTGTCTTTGCGGAAGCCAGCTTGGTGGTCTCTGAGCTTGGCATCCACCCCTGTCTTCAGTCTGTCCAAGATGAGCCTGTTGAGGACCTTTCCGGGTACTGATAGGAGCATTATCCCTCTGTAGTTCTTACAATCTTGCATATCTCCTTTCTTTGGGAGCTTCACGAGGTACCCTTCTTTCCATTCAGTTGGTATTTCTTCTTGCTCCCATATCTTCCCCAATAGATCATGCAGTATCTCTGTGGAGGTCTCTATGTCAGCCTTGATTGCCTCGGCAGGAATTTTGTCTGGGCCTGAAGCCTTCCCTCTCTTCATGTGATGGATGGCTTTCTCAATATCTGCCTTACTTGGTCTTTCGCCGTTTATCTGGAGTACTTCTTCAGCTGGTGTGATGTCTGGAGGGTTCTGGGGTGGTGGCCGGTATAGCAGTTCTTCAAAATGTTCCCTCCATCTCTTCAACTGGTCTTCATCACTGGTAAGTACATTGCCATTCTTATCTTTGATAGGTCTGTCTGTACGCTTGTACATTCCTGCTAATTTTCTTGTTATATCATACAGTTGTTTCATGTTTCCTTGGGCTGTTCTTGACTGCTCTGTTTGCCTCTGTGTACTCTTCCTGTGCTGTTGGTTTTGCTGCTCTCGTTCGGCTGTTGTTAATTGCACCTTTCGTTTCTTTCCTCACTTGCACTTTGTTGAGAGTGTCTGCGGAAATCCAGTCTTTTTGTTGGTATTTCTTTTCCCCAGAACTTCGCTGCATGTGCTGGTCCACATCTCCTTGATCTGTTGCCATTGTGTGTATATGTCCATGTTTCCTTCGTCAAGAAGATCTTGTAGGGCTTCATATTTGTTTCTTACTATAATTCGGAAGGTCTCTGTTGTCACCCTGTCCTTTAGGAAGTCCACATTGTACTGGGTTCTGGTGCTCCTCTTGACTTCTCTCTTCTTTAGCGTCATCTTCATTCTGGCCAGTTGTCTAGTATACCTACAAGACAAGAC
>JAODUO010003303.1:0-15589 GCA_025642075.2 Ridgeia piscesae
GGTCATGTGGATGCAGTAGGATGTTGTAGGTGATGGCGCAATCCAAGGTAGCACCATCGTACCAAGACTGAGACAACTGTAAAGTTGACTTAAGCTGTTCCAACAGCTGTTCTGTGGATATGCTTCCAATGTCCATGTGGTCAATCAGTCCTTGTATGGACCGATTGAGGGCAGCTCCTGTCCAATACTGGAAGGAGGAGATACGCAGCCGTCGACGTGTGATGCCTGCGAGGTCACAGAAATACTTCTGCTCCACCTGAGACCGATAGATCTCGGTGAAGCTCTTATCTACGACAGGGGAGTCTCATGAAAACAGACAACCTGTAGAAGAAAGCTCTAACGGAGAGCGCAGGGCCTCTCTGGAGCGAAGTACCAAAGTAAATTGGTGTGAATTGCCCACCTGAGGGTTTTTTAATTCCTGCTGAATTTGCTGAAGTGATTGATCAATGCCTCAGAAAAAGGAAAACCAGGCTGGGGGAGCGACTTGTGTCAGTGTTGACAGACGTGGCACTGTGCGAGACTGTCAGTCGCCGGCAATTCATCAGAGAAAAACGTGTGGACCAGGATGACCTGTTCTGAATGTGATATCTTGTCACATTGTTTTATCTGATTGTACAGTAACTGATTGTGGAGCTGTATCAGAGTGTTGTTCATGTTCGTCGACAGAACTCCAGGCACCATCGTCATCCGAACAGGAATACACGAACCTATCATCAAACGCCACGTGAGTGTCCGAATAGTAGAACGGCCAAAAAAAAATTTTTGTCTGTCACGCTGCTGGGCGTAACCGGCAGTTTCTGCCGGCATGGCGTGGGTACTCGCCTACGTAATGTCGCTAGTCGGGAAGTCATGTCCGGGAATCACCTGTGTATTCCCGGGACCAACGTTTCAATGCCCAGTCAACCGTTAATTTTGGTGGAAACAGCGTTGATTTGCCAACCGAAAACCGGCTCTTCCACTCGCAAGTGGGTTGCGGGTCATGAAACAGGACCCCATGCCATGGAGTCGGCTAATGCAAACTCCAGTTTTAATGCACCTAATGTTTCCTGTAATTGCAGCCTGTTTGTTCGGTTGCCTTTCCTGGAGACCGCCCGATCTCGACTACGTCGAGAAACACAATTGTTGTAACGCATATTGACGACAACCAGTTGCGATTGCCCTAAACCAAGCCTAAGGCTGCAGTGGTTTGATTGGCTTTGGAACCGGCCGGGTCTCCGGCCTCGGGTATTTCATACGGCCGAATGATGTTAATCTCCGTGGTTCGGTGGACCTCCGGCCCTCCGGCCACCGGCTCCGGCCCTCCGGCTCCAGGCCTCTGGCTCCAGCCCCGGCCCTCCGGCTCCGGGCCTCTGGCTCCAGCCCCTGCCCTCTGGGCTCCGGCCTCGTCTCCGTTCTATCCGGAGGAATGTCACCAGTTTTCCGCCCAGGCTCATCGGCGTAAGTCCATAGACATGGACTGCCAGGTATTTTGCTCGGATTCTCTTTTTAGGAAGCCAACTGGCGGGACTAAGTCAAAACTAGAGCACAACAGGGCCGATTATTCGCACCCCCAACGATGGTTAAAACGTTGCTAATCGCGCGTTGGTAATATTGGCTAATATCGTGAAGACGGTTGAGAATATCTTCCAACCTGTACTAAGTTACGGTCACGGTCTTGGACCATCTCCGGGGATGGCACCGGAGAAAACCCAAGAAAGCTGCCGCGAGATGCTACATGTCTGTAGCCGTAGGCTAGCCCGCGTGTAGCTGCGTATCTAATAGCTCGAGTTGTAGCGATGTTACATGTGTCAGGCGCCTGCATTTCTGAAACGGAGCCGCGTTTATACTATTCCATTCCATACTTAACCAGTCCACTGTGAACAAGTGTCGTACTTGCCTGTAATACCGTGACAAGAGACACTTGTTCGGATGATTATCGCCGGCGCGCATGAGTCTAGTGCAGACGGTGGCGTGTTCGTGAGTCATCCGCCATTACAAATTGAAATGGCGGTGGTCTAAAAACGGCTAATAATAGAAAAATACAAGTGGTCTGAAGACAGCCCATTGTATTGCAGGGGTGAAAAGAAAAACAATAAACCGTAACTTAGTTTAAACAAATTATGATATCAGCTCACAAAGCGCGGCCAAGTCTATTGCACCTTGTGAGGCGACAGAGCCAGGCTAAGTCTATGTTATGCAATAAATAAGATGCATCTTGACTTGAAATGAGTTTGTCAATTTTTTGCACATTCACTGGGAATGCCATTTTATAACTTAGTGGTCACAGCAGATCAGGGCTGTAGACCTGAAGTAGTTAACATAGAATATACTTCTTGCTTCTTTCTACATACATTCGTGTCCTTAGACCTTTGAATTCCGATTTATCTGTTGGAAGTGAGCACATAAAGGTAGACAATTATGTAGTTATATTTCCTTTATCCTTAAGACAACTGAGGAGATCCATATTTTTGTTCATTTTCAGTTTAAGGGAAGTCATAAATGGCCAGTTTCATGAAGAATACCAAGCATTACGCAATTACTTAGCATTACGTGTTTGCTTGTGACTAAACTAACTCATGTTTACCTGTACTAAAACATTGCTAAACATTTGGTAACCATTACTAAGACAATAACGTTGGCAATAAGAACATTCTCAGCTGCTTCATGAAGCCCCTTTGATAAATACTAAGTGGTCACCGGAAAAGAGTTTAGTTCATAACCCAGTAAAGATGGTAACTGATGGGGTGGTTTTGTCCATTAGGTAGGGGTAAGCTATAAATGAAAAAAATTGTAGCAGTATTTATTGTAGGCCAGTGCCAGAATACTGTCTATAAACCACACATTTCTAAACACTATCTATATACACACGTTATGAGTTGCAACAAACTTACCCATCTGTACGTCCACTGAGGAGATTCTTGAACTCTTGAATTGAACATGCCGAGAACATGAATGAATTCCTAAATGTGGTCGCGTTCAACAGGTAGAAAATAGGTGTCATAATGTATAAGTCATATTGCAAGCACTGGTTCTGGGTGCCATCATGTCTTCCTCCCAGGCTAAAATGAAAAACATGCGATTAAAGATACTGCATATCCAAGAACTGCATTAGCCTTAAGCAAATCATTATGTGAGCGAATATGGATATCAATATTATTAAGCAGTGTTTCTCTGTTGTTTGTTTGTTTGTTTGTGGAACTATGTCTTTGTCAGATTTAATGCTTCAGGCTGAAAGTTTTCATGTGACCTAGCAGACCCAATGGGATCGTTTGTGGCTTAAAACTTTTTATTTTGTAAAAATTCTGCATACGTTTTAATTTACTGGTGTATAAAAATCATCAACTGTAGTTTAACATACATAACATAACATATATGTATATATATATGGTGCACGATACTTTTCGTGAGCTGGTAGTCCGTCGGACTAGCTAGATTATAGATGACTAGTCCTGAATTGGTTTTACTAGTCCTTAGATATTATTACATATTAATTAAACATTTATATATATATATATATATATATATATATATATATATATATATATTAATATGACAGAGATACACTACTGTACTGGTCTTTGGAAGTTTAGCAAAATAATCCCCAATTCGCCATTGCGACATCGTCGAAAGATGACTATGAGAAAGTCAAAACAAAACGCGAGACACTGTCTGCCACTGTATGTTTTGTTCAAGTGGTTCCACATTAATAATCGCTAGGAGACACCAGTTATGTAATCCGGTTGTAAACAACGGGCTTCCGTAAACAACTGCCATTTTCAAGTCATAGCTAGTCCGACGGGACTACTCTACTAAAACTGTACTAGTCCGAGCTCTAAAACTACTCGTCCCGGATGATCAAACTGGACTTATTTTGCACCTTGTATATATATATATATATATATCTATATATATACAGTAGAACCCCCCTCATTTACAATCCCCTGCTTTTTACAACCGTTTTTCCACTGACGGACTGCTTACGCTGTATAAATGACCCTTCGTCAACAAGTACCCAGCAAACGTGACCAGGGCTATTTGAATTTTACCCCCGACGAACGACCATCTAATAGGTGGCCAGCACATTTTTAACCTAAATCTCGCAACGAACTCTCATTAAACGCATGACAAACAAGCCACGGGTGGGCGTGATGAACACCATTAATTTTGGCGATCTTACTTTCTGACCGAACTATGAAAACAACAACTAACAGCCACCAAATGTTCCTCACCATTCTTATATACATATACAGTTATACACACACTAGGTAACAAAATTAAATCATTTGCATTATTGAAACAAATAAAATTCACAAAACAAATTCGTGCAAAACTCGCAGGCAAGATATATCATCGCATCGGCGGAACTCGACATCATCGACGGCTATGCTTAGCTCGGTGATTGCTTTAATATACATATTGTGTATGATTAAAATGTAGGGTTTAGGTTGAGTTTTAGGTTAGTTTAGGATAAATCTGGAATTTCTTACGTTCATTTATGTAGCGACACAGCGATAAAATACGACATAACGCCCCCGTCATCTATGGCCTGCGTGTAACCGCCACAGTCGACCTTTTTTTATCAGATATTATATTATAAAAACTATTCAAAATTAAACTTATACTGAAACATGTCACACACAAAATAAACATAAAAAATATTTTAAAATGCTTAATGTATCGTCTCATTTTCTTATTTTCTAGTTTTTATTTTGTGTATTTTTTTATATCAAAAGCATACATGCTATATGGACATTAATTACTATGATATGCATAAACAAATGAATTAATCCAAAACATCAAAATAATCAAACCCCTCACGAGACACCACCCCTTTTGTAAGACTGCTCCACTCCGATTTAGGGGGCAGTCTTAAATGAGGGGTTCTATTGTATATATAATATATATATATATATATATATATATATATATATATATATTATATTATATATAATATAATAAAACAATATAAACATACACATACAAAAATACATACATGCATACATCCATGAATACTAATTCAGCTCTCATACCTATGGCCAAGCTCGTGTGCAGCGACTTGCCAAAATGACAGACCTCGGTCTTTAATTATCGAAACCCCAGCAGTCCCCCTACAGATGCCTCTGGTGTATGCAACTCCTTGAAAAAATAAAAAGGGATATCATATATAGCAATACAATGTAGATATGATGATGAGGGTACTGTGGCATTTCAATGAAGGACGGACGGACGGACGGACGGACGGACGGACGGACGGACGGACGGACGGACGGACGGACGGACGGACGGACGGACGGACGGACGGACGGACGGACGGACGGACGGACGGACGGACGGACGGACGGACAAATGTGACACAGAAACCGATGGATGGATGGGATGGAATGGACAGATGGACGGTTGGATGGATGGATAGGTAGGTAGGTAGTAGAGTGGAGAGAAATATTGGGAAGAGAGGAGAGATAGATGGGGGAGAGATGGAGTGGGGAGGAGAAGGCAAAGATAGTTAGACATACAGACATCTAGTCATGCCTGCAGGCAGGCAGGCAGGCAGGCAGGCAGGCAGGCAGGCAGGCAGGCAGGCAGGCAGGCAGGCAGGCAGGCAGGCTGGCTGGCAGGCAGGCTGGCAGGCAGGCAGGCAGGCAGGCAGGCAGGCAGGCAGGCAGGCAGGCAGGCTGGCAGGCAGGCGCGTACGCACGCACGCAGGCAGGCGCGTACGCACGCACGCAGGCAACGCAGGTGGGCAGGCAGGCGGGCATATAGACAAACAGATACACACAGACAGAGGGAAAGAAACGAGGGGCTAAGACAGATGGAAATATGAATAAATAACAAGAAAAGTTATAGAGGATGTCAGCAAATGCATTAAACTAATGTTTAATGTTAAATCTTACCAATTACTGTTGATTTATTGTAATATTTTATGTCATACCTAAAACAAACAGATACACTGAATCATAACATGTAATTGGTAAACGACATTACCACATACATTTATTGCAAATAGGTGACATTATTTTGTATGAAAATATAAAATAAATTGTTTCACATGGTTTAGTTAATGAAAGAAAGAAACACATGGCATTTCTGGCAATGCACTGTTATGGATTGCATCGTATTTGCGCCAGCTTTGCCAACGAGTCATCATTGGTGAAGATGCTTCAGCTGATGTAACGCTGGGATATTGTGTCGCACAGGGATCAGTGCTCGGCACATAACTTTACTCACTTTACACACGTCCACTCGGAAACATTATAAGGCATCATAAATTAGACGTGCACTTTTATGCTGACGACACACAATTATATGTCTATTTCATGAATAGTGACCGTGAAGAACGTGTAGCAGCGTTTACCCGGTTTAATGATTGCATCAGAGATGTTCGTACTATGGCTGACGAAAAATATGCTCAAGTTGAATGAGGAGAAGACAGAAGTGATCTTGTTCACATCCAAGCACGGACTTAAATCACTATCTAACATTACCGTTACCATCAGGGAACAACAACTATAATCATCTTCCATCCGTAATCTTGGGGTTATCTACGATCAACACCTGAATATGAGTCAGCATGTACATTCGGTATGTCAAACAGGATACTACCACCTGAGGAATATTGCGAGAATCCGACGGTATTTCACACTAGATGCAACAAAGAGACTTGTACCGGGGTACTTGCCTTGGTAACCTCAAGATTAGATTACTGTAACTCGCTACTGTACGGTTTGCCCGCGAATCATCTTGCGAAGATGCAACATCTAAATAATGTTTGCGCGCGTCATCACAAGAACAGGTCGCTGCTCACATATCACTTCTGTTCTAAAAGAACTTCACTGGCTTCCAGTCCACCACCGAATACAGTAAAAGATCTTGTCACACACCTATCATGCGATACACCACCAATCGCCAGTCTACCTGAGTGATCTGCTATCCGTCTACAGACCTACACGCTCTTTACGGTCAGAATTGTGCCACGAACCCGAACGGTAACGTATGGAGACAGAACTTTTACGAAAGCAGCGGCGACACTATGGAACAGTTTGCCTGTTAACATCAGAAATAGTGATAGCTGCATCAAATTTCAAAGGCAACTAAAGACATATTGTATTTTATTATTTTTCTTATTATTAATATTGCCCATTCTTTAACATAAGCATATCAATACAACACAGGACTAAAATGACGTCATGCAGCAT
Source organism: Ridgeia piscesae (assembly GCA_025642075.2). Lineage (NCBI taxonomy): Eukaryota > Metazoa > Annelida > Polychaeta > Sabellida > Siboglinidae > Ridgeia > Ridgeia piscesae. The sequence goes on from JAODUO010003303.1 coordinate 7,173, forward strand.
TTCATGTTTTATATATATATATATATATATATATATATATATATACATATATATATATATACACGTATACATACATATACATACACACTCACTATTTGTTTAAAGCTACACAATATGCTACTAATGAAATGTTCTATATTTGATTAAAATCATCTCACCGTGTCCACACCATAGCGTGATCAGGATTCTTCCATGATCTTCCATCTTTTTCCTTCCAAATGCGCATCTTTTCAAGTACGCTAAGTGAATTGATGATAGTTGTTTCAACAGTATCTCCCACTGAGATTATGCTCTCTGTTGTCCAATTCGACACTTCTGCAGTCTTCAAAAATGTATTATATTTTGATACATTACACCAAGTGGGTTCATAGCATAAATTTGCACTATTTCAATGTGTGCTTTGCTCTTTATAAAAGATTTAGAAATTATGACAAAGCACATTCAATGTAGTTAATCTGTTACATTTCCTTGATATCCCTACAATTCTTAGATCACCTGTTTTCAAACGTTTTGTTCCAAAAATCAAACTAAATATTGTTAAACATTGTTTTTTGTAACTATGCCAACAATTAAGAATTAACTCCCTATTACAATTAAATCTTCTGAAACTATAATTACCTTGAGTAAAAAAATCCTCAAAACATTTATTTAAAATTACATTTCCAACATACATTTTCAAATGTCCCATGCTCCAGAGACGACTCGTGCTGCCCGTTTATCATTACACCAAATGGTTTTGTTTGCTGCACCCAAGCTTGAATTTTCAAGGATACAGGTGCTATGGAAGTGTTACGATTACTATCAGTGCAACAAATAAGAAGGAAATCTTTACTGTTAAATTTTTTTTTTTAATAAGTTTCAAGAGCATGCATTTGATTACCTTTGCAATGTGAATTTCGATGAGGAAGGGTAATATGCTTATACCCCACAATTGACTGTCAATTGATTTGTATGCCATATCAATCTGAAAACCACACAACTCAACAATTTAAAGCAAAAATACTACACATTTATAGTACACCTTATAAACATAGACAAATGTCCATTAATAAAATATATCATCAAGCTGTAATTCCAAATATGTTTCATTTTCACTGCAGTTTCATTCATTCAGACAGATTGTTATGCATGAGGAATGTTTTGTATTGTGGCTTTGGCATAATAGAATACGTGCATACACATTTTCATACACTTATCGTGAACACATTATAAAACTAAATTACCGGTAGGCAAAGTGTAAATTTTGCCGCCAACTGACAAAACATTGTAGAAAAATTGTACATATCTTTAAATAAAAAGTTCAACTTGTTAATATCATATAAATATCCTCGAAACATTATCTTAAATGGCTAAAAAGCTCTGTTTTACCAAATTCATGCGTAAAATGTTAAGTAACCTTTCTAAAAAAGTAAATAAATGTGCTAAATAGTAACATAAATGAGAATTCAGCATTGCCAATTGGCAGAAAAGATCCTAAAGTATACATTGGTGACAATAAGTCAAAATCGTTGAAAATCATCGGTCAATATTTATACGGTGTTTTCTCAACATCGAGTTCGTTGACATAGGACTCATTTTGTTATAACACATCAAAAAAAGTAAATTAGTTAACTGGCTATATAAAATTAAGCTGATGGTTAAAAGGTGTAAATATCTAGTTCAATAAATGCATAAATAAATAAATAGGCATGGCGACAAAATACAAATTGAGTCGCTGTTTGGCTCTAGATGCTAAGTGTGCGCACCATTTATCATACAGAAGTTTTTAACCATAAATGTGAATAATGTTACAAAAAGGAAAAGACATTAACATTAATAAATGTTTTATTTACCAGTCTTAATACCCCAAATATAATGAACAAATCTCTGTTAATCTCATATAAAAATGTGTGTTGCCGTTTGTTGTTTTAAAGATTTAAGATCAATAAATAATGTTCAGTAATTTGCTTGTGTTCTAGGTATATCATTAGCATATTTTTTCAACTTCTGATATATATCATACGTTGCACAGAATACCTTGCATGAATAACAGCATCTATATGATATTTTATTACACAATTAACATAATCTTTACACGTAAAACTTGAATATGGCATTTATTTTTTGTGGGCCAAACTAACCCATAGTGACAGAGACATGACCGGATACATTTAAATAAGCATGCTTTCGTCTGTTGATAATAACAGGAATGTTTTTCATTTACATGTCTAATATTCTTAAATAATAATGCTTAGCAAAAAAACATACATTTAAAACATGCACATGTAATATAGATGTATGGATGGACATTATTTGTATAGATGTGAATGGATTGCACTTCGTTCTACAAGACTGGAACGTATGCAATGGGCAATATTAGGGTATCGAAGCTGTTTGCAGGAGCTCCAATAAGGCTTATAAACAATGTTAATGACAGGCAAGGGGTATGCATTGCACCTAGCTTTATTAGACTGCTTTCAATGCTCAGTAGTCATCAAAGTAACAAGTGATTTAAATAACTCCAATTCAGGGCATTATTCAGTTTGTTGTCAAGCCAGTGTCAGTGAGCATTAGCTCAGCCTCAGACCCCATTGCAATGAGTTAACAGGCATTCCCATTGTGCAGTGACACAGAAAAACACGCCAGCCAGAAATAAAACAAATTTTCCACATCCAGTTGGGTAAATTAGGTAGAATTTGTTTGTTTTGGTTCATTGAAAATGGAGAGATTTCTCGCTGTCCACTGCCATTTTGTAAATAACATATTTCTGCTGATTTTTTTAATTAATGCTTGATGTACGCCATAGCAGGGAATGAAAACCAAAAAAACTTGTCCACTGTCCGCGTCCACCAGGTATCCCCTCATCAGAGGGACATTAACATGGTAGAACAGTTCGTACATTGAGATAGTGTCCCAACATAGCAGGTGGCCACTCGTCAGAGGGTCTGGTGAAGGGAGGGGCTACTGTACATGTGTAGTTAAATTCATAACTAAATAAATAAGAAAGAAATTAGTATGGCAATAAAAAGCTAATGCAACAAAAGTGTATCATGGCCTGTGGTTACTAAGAACCGTATGTAAATGTAGTTGTTCTGGATTTAATACATCTAAAACTTTTGCCAGAGCAAAGAAGTTCAATGAGATGGGTGGCTGGGTGGGTTGCATCCTGCACAATGCTCATAGATTTTTGAGTGCACCAATCGTGGTAAATGCAGTCAATGCAATGCTACAACATATAATTATTTTCATTATGTACACATGAATCTATATTACACTTACCCCGTTCATATGATGCAGATAATAGTACTTGATTTTAGAAAGGGCGTCAGTTTCACTGTTGTTTGCTTTTGTCAACCAGCTGTAAATGAACAAATACAGGGGTAAAAATGTAGCAACATAATTTGTGTTATAGTAGATCTGATCAGTGATGCCCCTTGTGTGTGTTGTGGTGCGTGCGTGCGTGCGTGCATGCGTGCGTGCGTGCGTGCGTGCGTGTTAAGGCTGTGTATCAGACAGGGTGTCAAATACAAATACTCTTGAAGGATTCAAATACAAATACCTTTAATTACAAAAGTATTTAAAACGAACCAAACTGGAAATGTTACATGCTATGCACGTCAAAGAGTTTGAGCTGGCTGTTAATGTAAAAGAAGGATCTGATCACGGTAAATGAAAGGCCCACGAACAGTGAGTTTACTGGGCGGTTTTGGGCAGTCTGCGCGTACGAGGGATTGGGCGGTTTTGGACGGTCTGCGCGTACGAAGGGTTGGACGGTTTTGGACGGTCTGCGCAGTAAAGAGTTAAGGTGTTTTATTAATATGCACTATATGGTCACATTGCTACTGATAAGGGAGCATCTATTTGTGAAAGGAGTGTGCTCTTTCGTTATTTGAGTTTTTATTTTACACACGAAAAGAACATTCCATTCGGCAATATGATCGGTAAACGATAGCCATTTTGTAAATTATGGCATGATTTTTTGTCTTCAGTCGTGTTGGCGTTGTTTAGAAAAGCAATTATAATTTGAAAACTAACCGTCAAAATTGGATAAATGTTTTACTATGATAAAACTAACACACATTGCTACAATAGTTCCACAAGATCACTGTTGTGTGTTCTAAGGTTTTTTAATATGTAGCATGACGAAGTTGCTTATTTATTTTGTCATCATAATTGTTGAAGTTTGCTTCAAGATCTGAAATGTAATTGATTGCAACACATAAAATTTAATAACACATTTTATTCACACAATCATTCCATGTACAGTGCAATTAATTTCATATATTTTCATGCATCAGTTGTCGAGTTATTAGAATTTTAATGCAAGCGACTTGCAGCGTAATTCACAGATGGCTGCCATCTTAAAGGGAAACAAAAGTCAATGTTTTGATCATGTGGGGTTAACAGAGTTAATAAAACGTAACAACTTCCAACAACAATCATATTTTAACGTCAGTGGTTTACCAGGAAAAAATATAGAACACATAGCCATAGAAAGTCAATAGACTACGCCATCGACAACTTCGACTACCGTAAACTCACTATTATAAGTGGGATTTACACAAAATACCGCTAGATGGCGCGTTTGTGCGAATATTTATAAACCTTACTGCATTCGCACGCGCGAATTAGTTTAATTAATTATAAATAATATAATAATAATTAGCAGCATCACTATGTTCTGCAGAAAATGTTAAACGGCAAACAAAAGCAATGCTTTGTGTGGCGCTTCACAACATAGTGTTATTAAAGTATATGCAATAAGAATGCTACACACATGTGTCTGCATAATTATCTAAAATTGCCTATTAGTCACAAAAGAGGTATGTTCAATGATGTAACAGTGTTTATTTTATCAATATTTCTATAAACATCCCGCGTGTACTGCGAGCATGCAAGCTTATATTACATAAGTGATGTATTAACAATAATAACTAAAACAATAACATATTAATATTATTATTTTTAAATGCACCAAAACCTTCTTTTTCTACCAAGTGCTATATATTTCCCATATATTCATATTTTGTTTAAATTTAAGTGATTTATTGTCCTGATAATTAATAGTGTCTTGTCCAAAAATCATTATTATTACATATCTGGTGGTGAAAATATCATTCATAAGTAGAAAAAAATTGCTTCAATAATATTTTCTTATGCTACGTCATCATTATTTTACCATTTTAATTATATATTACCTTTACATTAATTTATCACTATTGTTGTTATGGAATTTGTATTGGTTCTTTTTTATACTGATAGGTAACTTTTGTTAATTATTTAGACACATGTATTTTGATTATTTATTTTAAAATATTATCTGTGGGTAGTTTTCTTCTTATTGCATTTTTTAATAGCAGCATATTGTGAAGCGCCACAACCAATTATGGATGCGGCACTATATAAATAAAATATTTATTATATAAAACTTATTATTTCCATAATTATTATTATATTATTTATAAGTAATTAAACTATTTCGCGCGTGCGAATGCAGTAAGTAAAGTTTATAAATATTCGCGCGCACAAACCATTTTGGATCCGGCACTATATAAATAAAATATTTATTATATAAAACTTATTATTTCCTGCAAATCATAGTGATGATAATTATTATTATATTATTTATAAGTAATTAAACTATTTCGCGCGTGCGAATGCAGTAAGTAAAGTTTATAAATATTCGCGCGCACAAACGTGCCGTCTAACAACATTTTGTGTAAACCTAACTTACATAGCAATTTTACGCTACCGCAGAGCGGCCAACGAAGTTGCCGTCGAGATCTGCACGTTTGTTTCGTGAATTTTCTTCGTTAGAGGAATGGAAGTGATTTGATTTTTTAACTTAGTGTATATATATATGTATGTAAGATAGGTGAGAAGCAGTTTGTCGGGTGGTGGAGGTCGTTTTCATGATTGGGTCAATCCAACCCGGTTGTGTCTGTGAGTGTGACTGTCCCAACAAATCAACTGGACTACTGTTTCAGTTCTGGTCGATTCAAAGGGTAACAAAAAGACAGCTTACTTATGATACTGTCTTTCACTGTACTGTTGCTACAAGCATATGAGGAACAGTGTGGCATATTGCTGTCGCGATTTCACTGTAAACTGATGTAAGGCACTTTTAGCGAACCGCTTGGCTCTCTTGTTACGACAGCTGAACCAGCAGACGACTTTATGACCTAATACTTTTTCCAAAGTGCAGATAGAAGCTGGGTTTTGATTGGTTGCATGGACCAAGATGGGCCTGTTCATGGTGTCGGTGATTTAGCTAGATTTACCCACTTTAACACCACTTTCTGAGGAAACTACTAATGTGAAAAATGTGTTGTAGATGCAAATGGTTAGCTTGTGTGAACTCGTTTAGGTGCATAACACCAAACCGTTGCCTTTTTGCCCTTTAAAATTGTCTGCCCACAGCAGGGTGTAAAATAAGAAGGCTGTCTACCCAGTAAAGAGTTAATATGGACTATGATCACATTGCTTCTGATTAGGGAGTATCTTTGTGAAAGGAGTGTGCTATCTTTTGATATTCGAGTGTTGATTTTACTTAGGAAAAGAACATTCCATTCGGCAATATGATCGGTAAATGGTAGCCATTTTGTAAATTATAGCATGATTTTTGTCTTCAGTCACATTTCCGTGACCTACATTTGAGCTCGCTGGATATTCTAAAAGAAGGATCTGATCACAGTAAATGAAAGGACCACAAACTGTCGGTTTACTGGGCGGATTTGGACGGTCTGTGCATATGAGGGGTTGGGCGGTTTTGGATAGTCTGTGCAGTAGAGTTAAATACTTTCAAATACAAATGTATTTGACCCCATGTCTGGTTTGTATACATAGTTTTTACATACATATATAGTGGAATCTGTTTAAAACAATGTCTTTTTTTCACGCCAAGATATTTGTTTGTGCTTACCTTGCACTACACCAAATATGTTAATTCAAACTTAATGCTCACCTTCGAAAATAAAAATCGTGCATTAGTACATACACTTTTCACCATATCTGTGCCATGTCACACGTTTGATAGGTATAATTACCATATTTTTCACCATGAACAACACGATTACTTACTAGTTGTATATGGTGTGGTCCAATACGAACATGATTTCTACGAAATACGAATCAACAGTCGCATCTCTCTTGCGTCGATGTTTGGCAGCGTTATCCAGCATTATTGTATCGTTCATCTCTCCTGCAAACTCCTTGTAGTGTGATGCCACTACACCATCATATTCTGCAACAGTTCAAACGACACAACCAATTTAAATCATTAAGTATGATTGCTTTGGCTTACAGCCAAGGCAATATTTGCAGTCAGCTTTCTTTGGTTTAAATTGTGTGACTACTTGAAAACGTATACCTGGTTAGAAATTACATAGCATAACCAATCAGAAAACATGTTGTCATTTTCACAGATCACATATCAACATGTCGGCCACATTCAATTTTATCAAAATTTTGTCTAAAAATTGGGATTTCCCAATTTATCAGCTTTTACTTGACCTAGATTATAGAGGCTAAGCTTGCATTGTCAGGGACAAGAAATCCAATAAGTTATTATGCTAAGCAGAACATGTGACAGATTATTAGTCATAATGCAAACCAGCTTGAATTTTTAAGTGGAGAATCGAAATATTCATTATAGATTATCTTGGCCATTCTTGTCTAAGATTAGTCTCGCTTAGCCAACTGTCACTCGGCTGTGTAAGTTCATTGAGAAGACAATCTGGTGACTTTACCAGCATTTGAATGCTATCCGCATGGGCTAAACAATGCTGCCACCTCACTGATACTGGTTATAATCCGGCCGTAATTCCTATTTTATAAACATCTGCAAATTTGTATTTCTATTTATTTTTATGTTAATATAAGTTTAATTTTGAATAGTTTTTATAATACAGCATTATCTAATAAACAGCTATCCTTGTATATTATCCGTGTTTGGCTAAACAATGCAGCCACCTCATGGATCCTGGCTAATCCTAAAGTAATTAAGATTTTATAAACAATTACAAATTTATATTTTTTATTATGTTTGTGTTAATATAAGTTTAATTTTGAATATTATTTATAATACAACACTATCTGATAAAAAGGTTTCCTTATTTAATGTGTTATTTCAAATCCGGCCTGAGAACCAATCAGCATATCTTCGCTAATCTGGGGTAAGGCTGCCTTGGCGTTTACATTGGCAGCCCATTAATTCCCCAGGCAGAGTTGAGGGACTGAAAAGTGCTACCACCTCATGGAGTCTGGGTAATCGAGGCTAGCCCAAATTTCCAGGACCAGTTGACCAAATGAAAATGCTTAGTGTGCTATATAATGTTGAACTACGTAATTCCGATTTTACATGAGGGTTTCCATATTTTAGTGTATTTAGTGTCTACACATTGCAAAGTTCATTAAAAACTTATATTTTTTTCAAGTAC